>PITA01009963.1:0-59429 GCA_004023965.1 Spilogale gracilis
ATGTTTTTAAACACAGAGAAAGTAATACAGAGTCTGGATTTTCAAACTGATTTGGAAGGCAAATACATGATTGTCCTGGGGAGAGGGAAGGGAGAAGGTGATGAAGGGCTATCTTTGGTAAGTAGAAGTGTGCTAGGGTGCCTGGGTGGCTCAGTCGCTAAGTGTCTGCCTTCGGCTCAGGTCATGATCCTGGAGTCCTGGGATTGAGCCCCACGTGGGGCTCCCTGCTCCCTGGGAAGCCTGCTTCTCTCTCATTCACTACCCCTTCCCTCTCTAGATGTATTCCTCTCTGTCAAATAAATAAATAAAATTTAAAAAGAAAGAAAGGAAAGAAGGAAGGAAGGAAGGAAGAAGGAAGGAGGAAGGAAGGAAGGAAGGAAGGAAGGAAGGAAGGAAGGAAAGAAAGAAAGAAAGAAAGAAAGAAAGAAAGAAAGAAAGAAAGGAAAGAAAAGAAGGCTATGCTAGTTCATGGAAGAGCAGGACTTTAGTACCAGGGAAAAGACAAGGACGCTTGCTCCTCTGTACGAGATGTGGTGCCAGCTGCCATCTGTGTTTTGGCTTATCCCCTGCTCCCATTAATTCTGTGGGGACAGATGTCATTATTCCTATTTAACAGGAAGGAAAACTGAGTTTCAAATAAACAGTTCTCTCAAGACCATACAGTCAATAAGTCCTCATTAAGGAATTCAAGCAAAGTAGTCATAATCAGAAAGTTTAAATTCATTGTTTCTACGTAAACTATAGCATATCCTCCATCCATTCTTTCAGCCACTAACCAGTGAGCCCTTACTGTGAGCAGGACAGTGTCACGGAGTCCTTTCTTCCTCTGCTTCTACTTGTTGTCTGATATTGGAAGACTTACTTTTCTTTGACTATTTCTAACCTGTTAAATAGGACTTTATGAGGGTTGAATGTTGTAATAATTACAAAGAAACCAGTTGTGACACACAATGGTTTCTCAATCAGTGTTGGTTGAATCTAGATTTATATTTCAATAATTTCCAGGTAAATATTCTTAACTATTTCCCAAGAAAACACAAGGATAGATATTTGACATCATCTTATTAGTTTCTCTCCATTATTTCAGTCTCTGTGCAATATTATCATGAGGAAGATTATGTTGATGATATTGTAAGTAGTACCAACAATAATAACATAACCTCTTCTTGAGCACAAACTATGTGCCTGGACCTGTGTTAAGGTAATGTTTTATATTATTTTACTTAATCTTCAGCAAAAATGCATGAGCTCAGGCTGTTCCTCTACCCATTTTATGTATGTGGAAACTCAGGCTTCAGAAGCTTAAGTGGCTTTGCCAAGATTATAAAGCCAATACATGACAGACTACGACCTTAAACATCAGGAGGTCTTACCGTAGACCACATTTTCTTAATCATGAGGCGTCACTGCCTTCCTCTTTCAAAGAGTATGTTTTTTTGAGTCAGACTTGTCAGCAGTTCAGACCACCTTGTTCCCAGTTACTCTGGATTAGCAATTTTTTCCTCTAATTCATGCTCTTTGAGGTTGGCTTGCTGCTGTTATAAATGCTTTTATTTAAAGGAGACAGTACCATTCTCTTCCTTAAGTGGAAAAAAAAAAAAAGGTTTTCCTGCATCTGCATAGACATCCCACAACACATATCTACTGAAATGCTGATTTGGTTGGACAGAAAATGTGACATTCACTTTCTTTGTTGGGGAACATTTTTCTTAACAGCGTTCAGTGTTAGTCTCTCTCTCTCTCTCTTTCTCTCTCTTGCTAAGCCATCCAGGAGTGATGATGGTTGGGTTGATTTTCGACTTGTATCTTGTAGAGACTAAAATAGAACAAAGAGGCCTGAAATTGGATAAAGAAAGGAGGGATATTGGATTGGTGTCAAGGGGCTGGGGTAAAAAATTAAAAAGTGGAGAAGTTTTGAAGTTTCAGTTTCTACGTGTTTAGAATTTGAGATTTTAAAAGAAAAGGGAAAGAAATGGAAGAGGGTCAGTGATTAATTTTCAGGCCTCCCAAATGGTAATTACATTAAGTAGAGAAGAAGGAGGAAACAAATAACATCTCCACAGCTAACATTTATTGATAACTCATGATGTGCTGTATGTTGAGCAAAGAATCCAAATGTTAACAACTCATTTGATCCTCTCAATACATGTATGAAGTAGGTAATATGATCACTGCTTTACAGATGAGAAACAGTTTCAGAGCAGCAAAAGAATCTTTTTTTTTTCAAAAGAATCTTTAAAAAGTCATACAACTAGTGAAGCCAAATGGAGCCCTTTTCTAACTGTGATTTTCCCACTGACCACTGTCTTGACCATCAGAGGGAGTCAGTCCTGAAGGTCTAGAGTCAGAAGTGGCCCATGTTTCTCACTGGCCCTAGCACACCTACTCCAAAGCCCTATCCTGAGAGCACAGATTCTAGTTTTTAGACCTGCAACAGTATGCATGCTTTGACAATGAAAGAACTTGGCGTTAGGAGTTGGGCAGTAGTCCCCCATACCTCCCTCCCTGCAACTGCATGATTTTCAGCAACACTTCTCCAGGACTTACTGTGTTCATCTATAAAATGGGGAAATTGACTATAAAGATTATATGAGATGAATGAAAACTTTTGTGTAGAGTCTTGATTAGTGTTCACAATACTACATAAAATATAATAATATTAATAATACCATGCTTTTAACACAATGCCTCTCAGAGGTGCTCAAGAAATGGTATCTGTAAATTTTACATCATGATCCCTATCAGCTTCTGACTTAGAAAATTAGCAGGCGCGTGCAATGACATCAATAGGTCTGCTCAATGAGACAGGTCCTGTGTCCTTACTATTAATAACCGCCTCTCCAAGACAAGTTCTTAGAGTATGTGACAATGCTACAGTAAAGCTTCTTAGAATAACATCTTTATTAAATAAAAGCCCTATGCCTTTAGGGGGATAGTAGTGCACATTATATAATCCTCTGCTTTGCATATTGAAATTCAGCTACCAGACCTTGCCAAAGGAATTCAGAGGCATGTTAAAGTAGAGGATGACCTTCACATTTTCATAAAATAAATGATTAATGTGGGGACCATTAATTCCACCCATACTCTATTCCCCAAACAGCCTTATCCATCCTGAAAAAGGCCTTTCTTTCACTTTCAAGGATAAATGATACATATTTTTAATATAATTATGAACAATCAGGTGTGTAATTTATATCTGTTATGCATAATAAAATATATAATTAAACATCACTTCATAATTAATCAAGGCATTAAAACCTAGAAGTGGCAAGAAGCTACTACTCTGCAGCATCCTCAGTTGGGGAGATTATTTATAAATAGGTCTTAGAATTTTAAGACTGTTTTTATCCTTGGTCCATTCTCTCCAAGTATCATTGGATAGGTCATTCTTGACGATATACTGCATTTGGATGCACGCTTTAAGTGGAGTAATTAGAGGCCACTCTCCTACACTGTTCAGATAAAATCTAAGGAGCCAGAAGTTTATCCCTCATATAATGCTGACCCAGTTTTAAATAAATGAATAGATTGGATTATTATGATTATTATTATGATTATTAAGTTAGTCAACGTTTGTGCCTGAGATAGTTTCTGCATCTAAACTCTAATGTGTAGGGAATAAGGCATTTCTTTTAGGACTCTGCAGGACTGGTACAAATAGAAATTTCATATTTATCTATCTGCCATATTAATCTTATCAGCTGTGATAAACAAGTAAATGGGCTGTACTGAATAGTTTATTAATGATGATTACCACAAAATAATAGTAAACATTTGCCACATCCTCCACGAAGCACTTGAGAATGCTCATTTATTAGGCCTCACTGTAGTACTTAAGGTAAGTATGGTTATTTTTGTATTACAGAAGAGGAAACTGAGGCACAGAAAAGTGAGGTGATCTGTCATATACATCATAACATGATCTCTCTTCCAGTTCAAAAAAGAAGATGAAAAACTGAAGAACACAGTAGGGACTGTATGTGACTGCTGTATTCTGCATGCGTAAGAGATGGGTGTTCTCTTGGAATGGGCTGGGATTTGTTTTTGAGGTTAACATTGGTACTATGATAAAGAAGACTCCCACATAATAGCTGTTCTTTACTGTTGAATGAAATTGAAGGTGCTCAGCAGGCTCTCAGCTGGTTTCCTCCTGGAGGAATCAGGATGACTGAGTTGATGATTATACTGAGGGGAAAAAAAACAAAAAAAACCAAAAAAACCCACAACCTTTCTGCATTACCATATCTGTCAAGGAGAAGGATGGATAAGTGCAGAGGAAAGGTTCACTGAGCTGCCCTCATCAGGGATAATCATATTCCTTATTTTAAAGTAATGCCCCATTTGATAGCTGATGTCAGCAGGTATTGATTGAGTGTGTTCTGAAAACCTGCAACTGAACCTTGCAGGGAGTTTTCAAGCGTGAGGCTCCTCAGAATGCACAGACAATCTGAGAACAGTGGGCTGAACTTGACTATGTCTATCTCCTATTCCCATGAATGCTTCATGTGTCTTCGTTTTGAGTGTGATATTGAGGGCACATTACATTTCCAGATTTTGGTGTTTCTCCTACCATAAAAATGCTCTGCCTCTTTATTTTACTCTTGCGAGGCTGCCTGGCATTCTTCAAATACACCATCTAATCTTAAAACTCTTACCTTTGTGTATGCCTCTTCCCCCCCAGCCCCCCTCACTCTGGGAAGCTCTTAACTATTCCTTAAGACACAAGCCAAATATCCCTGTGGACCTAGTATTTCCATTTATCCATTTGTTCTGTGCTCTCTTGCTGAATTCCTTCCACATCTGAATAGTTCGGTGGAGGCATGATTGTTATAGGTAAGGAGAGACAGTGGACAGGGCCAGGCCTGGAGGACTTTGCATTGGAAGAGTAGTTTAAGGGCTGAGACATCTGATAGCAGGAAGTAGATTGAGTTAATGAGGAAATGACCTGACGAGGTCATTCATTCATTATGATTCAATGTCAGGCATTGTGTCAGTTGCTGGAGATTGAAAAATGTTTTTCTAGCCTTAAAGGTCCTAGACTAGAAGGACACATCCAAATTCAAATATTAGTAGGTATCATTGGGCTTGCAGAGACAATCTAGAGGAATCTTAGAGGAGCACGAATGCCAGTAAACTGTTATCTTGGGGGACGGGGTCTCCTGTAGACTATCCCATGTTGGGCTCTGCTTCTGGATAGGACTGCAGTCCTTAGGACAGAGGCCAGTAAGGGAAGCCAACATAAAAGCCCTGTCCTAGGAGCTGGAGTGTAGGAGACTGAGGGAGAAGTAAAGCTCAAAACCACAGGGCTTGCCTTTGGCAAGTGCTTCAGCTAACAGCAGAGCGAACTCAGAGAAGTCATTTTGGAAGGATTGCTGGACTCAGCCCTGCACAGGGAACCTTAGACAGCTTGAAATACATACAAAGAACAGATTGATGGTTACCAAAGGTGGGGCCTTGGGAAGATGGACAGAATGGGTGAAGGAGAGTGGGCAATAAAGGTTTCCAGTTATGGAATGACTATGTCATGGGAACAAAAGGCACAGTGTAAGGAATATAGTCAATGATATTGTAATAGCATTGTACGGTGACAGATGGTAGCTACACTTGTGAACATAGCACAATGTATAAACTTGTCCAATCACTGTGTTGTACACCTGCAGCTAATGTAGCATTGTGTGTCAGCTGTGCTCAGAAAATAATTAAAAATACAATACTGTTTGCTTTATGTCTCTGTTGATCCGAGACCTGTTTTTTTCTTCTTAGTGTGTCACTTAGTAGCTGTGCAAACTTGGGCAAGTCTCTCAGCTTCAACAGCCTAGATTTCTTCATCTAAAATGAAAATTAGCGACACTGGAATAGCTCAGTCAGTTAAGTGTCTGCCATTAGCTCACGTCATGATCCTGGGGTCCTGGGATGGAGCCCTGCATTGGGCTCCCTGCTCAGTGGGGAGCCTGCTTCTCCCTCTCCCTCTGCCCCTGCTTGCTTCTCCCTCTCCCTCTGCCCCTGCTTATGTGCTCTCTCTCTCTCTCAAATAAATAAAATCTTTTTTTTTTTTAAACATTTTATGTATTTGACAGAGAGAAACACAGCCAGAGAGGGAACACAAGCAGAGGGAGTGAGAGAGGGAGAAGCAGGCTTCCCACCGAGCAGGGAGCCCGATGTGGGACTCAATCCTGGGTCTCCGCGATCATGACCTGAGCCGAAGGCAGTTACTTAACCAACTGAGCCACCCAGGCGCCCCAAATCTTTTAAAAAATGAAAAATAATAATAATTACTCCTGTGGGTTATTCTGAGAGTTAAATGGACATTTAACTCATCAAAGAGTATCTCATATATGGTAATGTCTCAGTTCATAGTGACATCATCATCATCATCACTGTCACCATCACTATTCTCCATATTATTGCCAGCTATCACGGGTCGGATTTTAGGTGAGCCCCGCTGTGGGGTGCTAGAGATTGCAGATGTGGAAGCAGAAGTTCTCACATTCCTCCACCATGGCACTTAAATTTAAATTTGATATCAGAGCTGTGTAACTTCCACTTATTTGTCTTATTAGGTTATAAATTCAAGTACATGGTATCTGGTACAACCAGGGCATATTGGACAAAAGAATGACTCACTAAACCAGAACAAAAACTCCACAAATGTCCCCAGAATCTGTGTTAAGAAATAAAGCTAGTCTATAATTTGTTTATTTTCATTTACTGGGATTTCTAAACTTAAGTAAAGGAAATTTTAAGAAATAATCATGGCCTAATAATGACAGTTGAAATGTGGTACTATGTAGGATGTGATACTGTGGATACTTAGGTCAGTCACTGGCCATGACCTTTTGCTCTCCATACCCCTTGCCAAATGAAAACATCTTCGTTTTATTAAATAAACTGTTGACCCCTAGCCCCACCATCTATCCACCTTCTATTAATTTCTTTCACACTAATCTAAGATTGAATAAGACAGAGAGCGCGTTACACTACTTTCTAAAATTGTCTTAAATAGTAAGAGAGTCATTGTCTATTTACTTATTGCAATTAACTGAATCAGTGTATGACAGATTTATGTGACCCACTGATTTCGATTTTATTTGCCATAGATGTTGTCCATTCTCAGTAGATTTCTACCTTTAGTAATCATAAGTAAGATGGCATCTGTCTACGTTGTTATTTTCTGAAAAGATAATGTATGTCCACAGAGCCAGCAAATTTGTATTCATAAACATTAGCATATAAGGAGCTGTGTGTCAGGAACACTGAAAATGTGATAAATATTAATTTCTAGACTGGTATTTTGTCAAGGAGTTTTAGAATCAGCATATCATGTTTTTGTTTCTGCCCTTGGGGTCTTGTCAATGATAGAAGTAGAAACTGGTGGTCTTTAACAGGGTCTTTTTTCCATGTTCAGAGGTTGTCAATACTTTATTTCTCTACATAGTACACTTCTACCCTTGATTATTAAAGAACTGTGTTTCCTGCTTTTTCATAGTGTAGCTCTGCTTTTCATAGGTGTATGGAGCAAGGGTATACATTTTTACTTGATTTTATTTTTAGAAATCAGTGCACACTTTTTTTCCCCATTTTTTTTTCTAGGGGTGGGGAGGGACAGGAGGAGAGAGAGAGGGGTGGGGGGTCTTAAGCAGGCTTCGTGCCAGCACAGAGCCCCATGCCTGGCTGCATCTCAGGACCCTGAGATCATGATCTGAGCCAAAGTCAAGAGTCAGACACAACTGACTGAGCCAATCAGGTGCCCCACAGAAATCCATACACACTATTTTATGCAAAAAGACACAAGAAAACGATGCACTGTAAGTAAAATAGCAGATAACAATATTCTACATAATTTAGTGTGCTATACATAATCTCTTAAAAGAAAAAAAAATGTAAGTCAAGTGTTTAAAAGAAATGATTGTTCACATAATGGGGTTGTTGCTTCATGTTTTCTGTCTTGTTCTGAGTGAGCTTCCAGAAGATCTATTTAAATTGGTGACTTCCCAGTCACAAGGCTCTGGCCTCTGGTAAAATGCCTCCTTTGGGTCCTTTTGGTCTGTGGACATTTGAAAATGGAATATGAAACATTCATGGGGTGTGGGGTTGAAGCCAGAAGTTCACAATGTGAGCCCTGGCTTTGAATCCCTAGCCTCTTGTCTCCTAGCTAGCTGTGTGACTCGCGTTGAGTGACTCAACCTCTCTGAGCCTTGCTTTCTCTATCTGTGAAATAGAGAAGACAATACCAACTCTACAGTTCTGTGGTGAGGATTCACAGAAGCAACGTGCTCAGCCCTCAGAGCTCAGGAAATGATGAGCTCTTCTTGTGTGGAAGGTTCTGGTCTAACTCGTGCTGTAGGATTTTTCTGGTCCCCACTTCTTTTCATAAAAAGATGGCATTACACTAAAAAGCCACTCAGGTCACTGTGAATTGTATAAAATCACAGTTCTAATTCTCATATCAGGAAAAGAGAAACAAGAACTGATTATATGGTCTGCTGTGGTCTCTGTGTCCGGACTATCTGGTGAGGGTAAGAAAGTATAGTTTATCTACTGTATGCAAATGATCCATATTCAGAGAATCATGAAAAAAAATAGGATGCCACTAAAACTAAATTCGACATGTTTATCTTGAATGCTTCAGAGACATGGTTATAATGCATGCACTAATAAGGGGGTGGAAAGGAAAGAGACAGGGATTAGGATACTTACAAAGTGATCCTTACTCCTTCCTCACCGAGTAGCATTGGAAAAACAATCAGTTTGTCTAAGTTCTTTTCCCTATCTTTAAAATGGAAGAAAGATTGCTACTTTGTTGTAAAGTTTAAATGTGATACACATAGAAAATAGGATTTGTAATGCCTGAAATACATCGTGCGTACTTAGAGTATGTAATTTTCCTTTTTGGTCATCTCATTCACTTCCCTGCAACTAACCCCCATCATTTCCCTCCAACAATTTCCCTGTTACTTGATAAAAAGGCTTTGGACAAGGATCCACAAAAAGAGTTGAGTCCTACACTTGATATTGATTAGGGTGGGATGATATTGCCAGGAAAATTCTGCCGAGGAGAGCGAGCCCCCGGCATAGAAGGCCCTTCTGTTTCCTGCAGGGGATAGGAGTCCTCTTGATTGTGGGATGGCTCTTCTTTTTAATTATGTAGTCTGGTCAGTGCTCTGGCTTGCAGAGCATAATAGAGGAGCTCCTGGGGAAGAATCGGGGAGCTATAAGCGAAAAAGGCTTTCTTTAGAGTAAATTCAGGGAATTCAGCATTGCTGGAACATAATGTACAAGGAAAGAATAGGAGTTGAGACTTGAGAAGAGAACAGGGGCCAGATCAGGGAAGGTCTTACAAATGGTGAGTCATCGGAGGATTTTAAACTCCAGAGTGACGTGTTCGGATCAGCAGCGAGATCATTCTGTCAGCAGTGTGGAGGATGAATTGAAGGGAGGTGAGACTGGAAACTTAAGTTCAGCGAGGGCCATACTTGAGACATCTACTGCGAAATGACAAGGCCCCGATCTAAAGTAGCAGCACAGGGATGAAGCTGGTTTGCAAGATATTTTAGGCAGTGAAAGTGGCAGATTTGATAACTGCTTGGATACAGAAGGTGAGACACAGCCTGCATTCAGGGCGACTCTCACGGTTCCAAGGGGGGTGCCCATTGGTTCAGGGCTACCTCTGACCTCCCAGATGCTTTTGCTTCCATGACACTTTTGCTCATCCACTTTGTTGGGAAGAAGTCACTTCTTTTGCAACAATTTCATTGCATTCTTGTTCATACCACACTTACTTTGTGCCTTGAGTGATAATTATTTGTGCACATAGCCATCTCCTCCAAATGATTATAGACCTATCAACATAAAGATCTTGTTTAATGTATCGCTGAATTGCCAGGAAGCACTGGTCAGTTACCTTAAGTATGTGCCAATTGTTACTTAGCTAGAAAGATATATTCAGCATATTTACCATGTCTTCTTCTAGGCCACAGATTGATTTGTTTCTAAAGGCTTTTCTGGGGAATATCTCCCGTGGAGTGTCATTTATGCCTCCTTGGATGGTTCGTTATGAACCACTTCCTGATTTCTTTTCCTCTCTCCAATGTTTAATTGCTCTGGATCCCTAGATCATCTTTTCCAAGCTTATTGGCACCCAGAAGATTCATTCAAAAATATTACTCTATTTGAGATAATGAAAGCTGTGGTCTCCTCCTGGTTCTTTACGTTCTCCTATGTCTTGAAGGAGACTCGATTAATCTAAGAGGATCTGTTTTGCTTGAAAAGGTACTGGCTGCAGGTTAACACTCTCATTGTGTCACTGCCTGCAAGGGACTCTGTGGCTCTTGTTTTACGGAGCTCGGATTTGTGAAAAGCAGTTTTACAGGGACAACAGAGTATAATGGAAAGGATGCTTCTTGACTGGGACACAGGAAAACGAGGCTCTAGCTGGTGGTTCTTCTGCAGACTCTCTGTGTGGGCTTGGGAAAATCACTTCACCTTTGGATTTCAGTGGCCTCATTTATAAAATGAGAGTGTTAGCCTAGAGCCTCAGCAGAAGCTCCCAGTATTCAAATACTGTTAACCGTGTTCAAGTGGGCTGGGCAAACCTAGTGATATCCTGGAGACTGTCTTTCTCCATTAAAGTGTGGAAGAAGCAAGGCAAAACAGAGGGTCAGGAGGCTGGGCAGGATCTAGAAGGAGAAGGGGGGAGGGGAGGAAAAGAAAACCAGACCGCGGTCCAGAGGTTTTAGGAGGCAAGCCAGTTGAATAGGTAAAGCACAGGTTCTGAGGAGTATGGCCTTGGGGAGCAGGTGGTCATCTAAATAGTCAGATGGTGTGGCAGAGGGGGAGTGGGGGCTGGTGGCCGCAGCAGGGGGGGCAGCGAAAGGAAAGGAAGAAACACAGGAATGTGTTGTGCTCAGGAGTCCGAAGCATGGAAGTCTGTCAGGGATTAGCAGGGTCCTGGCCACCTGCCTGGGTTCATGGGCAGGGCAGAGATTAAAAAAGAGAATGGGGAGGGGAATAAACAAGAGCAAGACGCAGTTCCAGCTTTGGAGAGCCTGACATATTAGGCAGGTCTCCAAAAGAGAGATTTGGGCAAAGAGGAGCAAGACAGAAGGCGAATTCTCAGAACTGGGCCACCAGGTGGGGGCTGAGTTGCAAAAGCCTAGTTATAGGAACTGGGACAAAAGGTCAGAGCTAGACTAATAGGAAGAAGGTTAATGCCAAGGACTCAGGTTTTCAAATTTGAGATATCATAAGGTTGCTTCTAATCCACAGCTTTTAGGAAGCAATGATTTCTCCTATCTTTCAGCTGCCCTTCTTTTATGACTGACAGTCTCCCTTCCCTCCCCGACCCTCTCCCCTCACTCTCTCATCCCTTACAAGTTGCCCTGAGAAATTACTGAAATAAAGGGATATGGAATTTTCTCTGGAAGAATGGCCAGAACAGAGAAAATGTAAAATCACAACGCAGAGTGATGACTACAGCAGAGAGGTAAGAGGCAGGCTACAGAGAATGCTGAAGATGAAGCAGCCAGTGGTATTCAGAGGAAGGGAGGAAGGTGTCCCAGAAGAGTTACTGTGTGAGCAGAGCCAGGAGGGCAGGCAGCAGTCTGCCAGGAGGAGAGGTGGGGCAAGGGCAGCCTGGGCAGAGGGAACTGTGTTTTGGGGCAGACATGGAATTAAACAAGGAAGGGGCATGTTCAGGAAATAAAGGGTTAAATATGGTGGGAATGGTGGGGGGAGTTGTCTGAGATCAGGAAGGGAAGCAATCAGGAATTTTCAGAAAGTGACACTAGAGTGGATTATAAGGAAGATGATGTTTTCTGGCAGAGAAGAGGCGAAGATGACATCCAGAAAGATAGTAACAAGAAGGAAGTCATTGGGTCCCGGCAAGAGACGATGGGGCTGGAACCAAGGCCGTAGTACTAACGAAGGCAGACACAATTAAGGGAAGAAGCAAGAGATGCACAAATCCACAACAGAACTAAGTCCGAAGTCCTTTTTAGGAGTCGGGGGCAGGCACCTAGGAAACAGACTGAGTCTTCCCTCCAGCGGCGGCGCGCAGCACGCGGCTCCGGCTCCGGAGACCTTCAGGGGCTCCTGGTTCAGCGCCACTCACAGGCTCCCAGTCTCCTGCCACTGCTTTTTTTTCCCTCCTCAGATCTCCTGTAAACCATATCCCACATTTTATTTATCTTATTTATTGTCTATCTCTTCCCACAAGAACGTAGCTTTTCAATGGCAAGGATTTTTGTCATTTATAATCACTGTTTTAAACTTATATCCCTAGCACGTAGAACATTCACTAATAAACAGTAATCGGTAAACACTGTATGAATTAAATCGAAGCACTAACAGCCATGGACCAAAAACTAGAGCAAGGAAAGCCTTACAATCATATTCAGTATTCAGGAATATTCAGTATTAAAGGCCCCCTTCATTTTGTGGAGACAGAAGTGATTTGCCCAAGGGCACCCACAGACCATGTCAGGCAGATATAAGCAGGAAAGGGTCTGTGAGTGTGTGGGACCGCATTGCCCAGGGCCTGATTGACAGGCAGGAAAGAAAACTGGGATGTGGATGCTGAGGCCCGGCTGTGGAAAAGACAGGGCAGCCACAGGTCAGTCCTGATGTCATGGAACTGAAACTTACCAACATAAAACAGAAATCATTTGATTCCTTTGTGTAATGGAAACATACTGAAACAATTGTTTCTTTCTTCCAAGGACTATTTTTATCAATAATGTCCTTTGTCCCTATTGGTAAGCCCCTCGCCCCACACCCACATCCACATTGTTACAAAGAATAAAGGATCTTCTGAATGTGAACCTCAGATATCAATACTGCATCTTTTCCATAATAATAGTGTTTCTGTTTTCTTCCTTTTCTCTTTATCTCTCAATAAATATTAACACTTAGTAAACACCAAAGCATTAGTATGTAAAGTGTGAAGGACAATATTTGGTTATTTTTCATATCTAGAAGTGTTAGAAGATTCTAAAAGTTATAAGAATTTGAAAATTGTATGAAAAGTCAGATTACCACTTCCTTTTACACAGCCCATCCATTTGCCCATTCTTTTCATCATTCATTTATTTTGTTTGACTCTCATTTCCAGCTGTAGATGATTGAGCTGCTGGAAGTTAAAAATTAAGTCAAGGAGTTTACAGCCTGGTAAAAAGAGATAAGAAATAAGGTAAAATTAAACTTTTGATCATTCAATAAAAACATATCTAATTTGCATCCTACTTATTTATATTTCAATAAGTTAACAAATACTGACCCAGTAGCTACTAACATATCCAGACCTTGTTCTGGGCAATGTGAATCCAATAGGAAATAAGACAAACACTCGTCCCTGCCCTCAGTGAAATTCCATGCTGGTTGAGGAAGCAGGCAGCAAGTGGCTGTGCTGTGTGCTCTGGTGGGAGGATGTGCTGGTGCTAGCTTTGCCTAGGCAATAAGGGAACGCTCTTTAAAGAGGTAATATTTGAGTTGAACTCTGGATGCTGAGTAAAACCTAGGTAGGAGGAGGTGCAGGGGAGGAGAAGACTAGGTAATGAGGACAGCAGGTTTGGAGGCCCTGTGACAGAAAACGCAAGTCTCATTAGTAGAGAGACAGAAGGCCGGGGGGCTGCCTGCTGCAGAAGGGATACGAGACCCCAGAGTAGTATAGAAAAAGCCATAAGCCCCATGGGGGATTTCACTCTTATGCCCCAGAGCAATGGAAGGTCAATAAACATTCTAGGCACTGAAGAGTAATGACAGAAATTGAAATTTAGAAATTGGATTGGAGTGAGGCAAAAGTAGGGAGAGTAGAAAAAAAATGATTATAAGAGAGATGTAGAAATATAACTATACCAATTTAGAAGTCTAGAAGATTGTATCCTTCTGAGAATGTCGAAAAAGTATTCATGGAGGAAATAGCTTTGGACCCGGGCTTTGAAGAAGAAGAGACTCAGGAATACAGGCATGGGAACTGTGACTTTTCAAGGGCATTTTCAGCAGGTCAAGGATATGTGGAAGGTCAAGGGTATGTGAAAGTATAGCTGATGTATGGGGAACAGCCAATAATTCTGGACAGACCCCAGAATTACCTGAGTGGGAAATAGATTGAAAAGTAGAAGTATGGGTAGAAAGGTTTGGGTATTGTGCTATTTGAATTTTGTTATTTAAACCAACCTGAAAGATTCTGAGTCCACAGTCACCTTTTCGTATCTGTTTTCAGGGAGATTAATCACATAGCCAGGTGTAAGGGAATTGGAAAGGAGAGAGGCTGGAGGAAATGAGAGTACTTGGGTGTCTAGCACAATCTAGCCTTGCATGTGGATGGTGGCCGTGGGAATGAGAAGAATGCAAAAGATGTAATGGGAAGAAATGAATAGGACTAGGAACCGACTGGTCGCCAAGGAGCGTGGAAGAGGTCTAAGTACTGCATAGCCTTGTCAGGACCTCATTTTACGTGTTCTTCAGTAGAAACCTTTGAGATAGGTTAAAAATTTGGTGCCCTGGAATTCAGACCGATAACCACAGGATATCTTGCCCACACGCCACTAATAGCTGTGTTACTAATGTAGCAGTTTTGGGGTGACTCCCAAATGGACTAGATTTTAAATGTTAACCTACTAACAATTATCTCCATGTCCTATTAGCAATCAGCTGAACCATCTGTTCCTACCAATAGAGGATATCTTCTGGAAAATGAATTTGAGAATGGTGAAATATGGGATGTTTAAAAAACCCAGACTGAGAACATTATTTTAGAGCACTGCATTCTCTGGCGAAGAGGGAAGATGTGGGAAGGATTTTCTTCTTTTCTGTTATATAAAGCTTATGCTAAGATACACAGGATATATAATGAGTTCTATGACTTAATTTTGTATTGCCAACTTTTTTTTTTTAAGTGAAAGACTAATCATGAAATGATTCAAATGGGATGGCAGTGCCACCAGTGGAAAAAAACCTAGATTCAGAACAAGAAAAGGACATTTGAGCTTATCTGTGTTATGTGTTAGTGATATAATCTATGTTTTTACTTAATATCTCTCAGTCTTAGATTTCCCCTCTATAAAAGGACGATACCAGCACCTGCCCTAAGTCATAGAATTGTTGTGAGGATCAAGTGAGTTTAGGTATATGAGAGAGAAGCCCAAATAATATCATATCATCAGACCCGAAAGCTACTTGATTGGAAAAATCCAAACTATCATTGAATCTGATCTTTGGACCTTCAAACATATATCACTGGCCAACAGGGGGATATTGTTCTATGAGGTGTAATCGGGGCTGATCAATAAAAAAAAAACTTTGTCACAAATTTGTGGGTTCTTCATCACAGGGTCACGGTGTGTGTCTTACCACAGTCAGCATGCTACATCTGCACTGTACCAAGGAACATATTTAACGTGTGGTGCCTGCACTTGGAGCATCAACAAAACCAGGAACTGGTTAAAAACGCAAATGATTGGTACTCACCCTAGACCTAAACTGGATCAGGAACTCTGCAGGTGGCACCAAGCAGTTTGTGATCTAAAGTCCCTCCTGGAAATTCTGATGTGCCTTGAATTTTGAGGACGACTGATAAAGAGGGAAGCTCTGTAGTCACATCCTTGCTCTGACCTTTAATCATATAATGACCTTGACTTATTCTTTAACAGCAGCTACCCAGAGATTTTCTAGTATGCTGGAGGATGAAGAGGGACAATATAGATATATTTTAGTCCTCTTAAAGTACTCATCTATTAACTGGGCCAACCATCATATTTGTTAGGTCTGCCCACATAAAGCTTTTCCTTTTTTTCCCCTTCTTCATTTTTTTGCAAAAAATTTTTGGGTGGAAATAATTTTTCAAGAATAGAGTTTTTGGTTAAGTTATTGGACCATAGAGAGGAATGGCTTATCTGAAAACTCAAAGATGCTTTGAAAAAATAAAGTCAGGTTTTATTTTTGACATTGAAAACATAGTTTTGAAAGTGTATATGGGCTACTCCTCAGAAAATTACATCTTGTGCTATTAAAATGCATATTAGTGTCTAATTAGTGTCTAACTAGTGTCATTTCATGAAAGTTTATCTGCTTCAGATGAACCAGGCATGCAAATGAAAGATGGCTTCTATGAGATGGCTTGGCTCTATTCAAAAGTGTATCTGTAGCTAGAGTTCATAATAGTTTAGTTATTTGGGGTCAACTCAAAACAATCCTATGGCCAAGCACAAAGATTAATGCATAATACCAAGTCTGGGTCCAGTATACTCTTTTCTTCTCCTGGAAGTGAGCTCCATAGGTATTTGCATTGAATACTAAAATGGTAATTAAGAGCACCGAAAAAAATCCTTAATGAAGCTGCTGAGATGATGAGGTCAGAGGAGACTGATCTATGCAATGGCTAGCGGGAACCTGCCACACCGGGTTGAGTACTGGGGTAGCGAAGTAAGGAAAATAGAAACAGTTCCTGTCCTCATTGAAGGAACAGCATAGTGGGGAGAAGGACGTCAAACAAATGATCACAAAAATAAAAACATAATTATAAGTTGTGATAAATTCCATGAAGAAAGCATTACAGGGTGTTTTGAAAGCATGTAACAGGAAGAACTGTAAGGCTCTGCCCTGAAAGAGTTTACAGCCTTCTTGAACATGCTTTGCATTTTGTATGCTTAGAGCTGGTCTGTATCATCGTTTATTGCTACTCATTGGACAGAATGGCCAGAATTTTACATACTAGTTACCTAAATTTACCTAACTTTCTTGCTACCTGACCTTGGGAAAATTACTCAATCTCACCAGGGTTCAGTTTTCTCAACCATCAAATGGAACAGAAGCACCAACCTGGTAGGGCTCTTATGAAGATTAAACGGAGAAAGACCAGAACTGCTTGGCACACGGTGAGTGCTCAGTGGATTTTAGCTGTGTGAGCCCAGAGGAGGCGGAGGGGAAGGAGGAGGGGGACGAGATCATTTGAAATTCTGTACTCTTGATGTTCAGACTAATATTTGTTCCTTAGCAAAAGATATATACATAAGTGTTATAACCAAAATATTAGAAAAAAAATTCTTAAATACCCAAAAACATAATGTCTAAAATCTGTTGCCTGGTCTATTTTTTGTCTATGTGCTAATAGAGTGCAGAGTGTTTTAACAGGAAAGGATGTGGGGAAGATGCTTAGTTTCAAATTCTGGTCTCCCCTTTGGGTGATAACATAGTAGTGCTACTCAAGTCTCTAAGTTTCTAACTGTTGACCAAGGATTTGGGGAGGAAGACTTTCCTGTAAGAATGGACACAGAGCCATAGGAGACATGTCAGAAGGACACACTAACACTGAGGTCCTCAAACAAAGAGGACAACAGCCAGTCAAGAGAAATGGGCTTCGGCAAGTAGCCCTCTCTTCCAGCCCGCCTCTACTTCTCCAGTGAGCTGTGTGCTCTAGTTCGTCTTACGGGCCTCAGCTTTTTCTTTTGTGCAGTAGGGGTAAAAGAACATATTTATCTAATAAATATTATTTCCTTTATGAAATAGCCCTACTTCAGGTAGATGTAACACCTTACTGAAGGATAGTATTAAATGAGATGACACGTGGGCTCCTGGGTGGCTCAGTGGGTTAAGGCCTCTGCCTTTGGCTCATGTCATGATCCCAGAGTTCTGGGATCGAGGCCTGTGTTGGGCTCACTGCTCGGTGGGGAGCCTGCTTCCTCCTCTCTCTCTCTCTGCCTGCCTCTCTGCCTACTTGTGATTTCTCTCTGTGTCAAATAAATAAATAAAATCTGAAAAAAAAATGAGATGACACGTATGAATGGCTTTTGAAATTTAAAAGCCCAAAGTAAGCCTAACATTACTGATCACAATATTATTTTTATGATTTGGGCCTCATATTGTTAAACGTAAATCTTCTGTCTTCCTCAAACTATCTGTAGGCCCCTCAAGTATTGAGAGGATGCCATTTGTTGTTATATCTAAAGTAGGATTTCCAAACGTGTAGTGAGTGAGCTATAGAGGATCGATCATATTTGGAGAAATCAGAAGAGATGCTTAGAGAGGCAATGGAGCACAGCATTTCTATGGGGTGACATGGTGACCAAAGAGGGTGAGCAGCTTCTGTAGACAAGCAGAGAGCCAGAGTAGGGGAGCAGACCTATTAAGCAGAGAGTTCAGGTTTGTCTGTGAAGCCAAAGTTCAGGCAAAGATAAGAAACTTGGACATTTGCAAAACCATAAAAAAAGTATAGCCATTCTCTACTTAGTTTTATTGAGTGTAACAAAGGACAAATACGGATCATGGTGTGTATCCTCAAGGAGCCTACCATCTAGTGAAGGGGGGAGCAATATGCATATAGTACAACTAGAGAAGGTCTCAGATGGAAGTATCTACAAAGGGCTCTGAGATTAAGATGTAGCCCCTTGTGGAGGCCAGAGAAGCCTTCCCAGGAGGGGAAAGCCTGAGTATAGAAGGAGGCGCACCAGCAGGACATTGAAGGGGAAAAGGAAGGAAAGGCAATTCCAAACATCTTCAGTTCCTGTTTTAGTGTTAAGTGAGCTGTCTTAAGAAGGTTCAGATTCTGGTTTAAGCTAAAGATGTGTATCCCTCATCATAGACATAATTAAGATCCCAGTTAATGAATTTGTTGATGATTCCTTCCTTTCTCTTTCTTCCTTTCTTTTTTTTTTTTGCATACCAGCCTTAGTTTATTCTTTATAATATACATATTAAAAAATGAAAATGTAAAGCTGTAACTGAGAAAGTATCATAGAGTTCTGAAAATGAATTCACTGTAGGAGTCTAAATAGAAAATAAAAATCAGCTTTTTAAGCTGCTTTTTTACTGAGTGTGTTTTGAGTCAGCAGTAATTCTGGGTGTAGAACACATATTGTGCTTCATAAACTGGGCTGACCCAGAATATTGATGCTACTGCTACAACAGGGAGCATACGGCCTCTTATTTGCACAATAAGGGTTGTGTACACACTACCAGCTCTGCTCCTCCCTGGAATGTGAGTAATGTTTGTGAGCTATTTTATTTGATTTATCTTCACTCTCATCTAAAATATCTGGGAATATTAGCTGCACTGGACTTCTTAACACAATCTTAAAATGAAAATATGAAGCAGTTTTAATAAACAAAGAAATGTATATTGCAAATCCATAATAAGGTCTTAAAAATCCTCATTCCTATTGGACATTCCATTTGAGGGGTAGAAGTAGATAGAGAACAGCAGTGTTCCCTGTTTTCTGGTTATCATTCATTTTCCTATGGCATATTTCCAAAGCACCCTAGATCATTAGCATCCTAGATCACTAGCACCCTAGAACACTAACACCCTAGAACACTAGCATGAGCTCGCTCTTGTTCCTTTATAGGGCACTCTATACTATCTGTTTTCTCTTTCTCCTGTTCCTTGACCCTTTTGCCCTTGGCTTTCTTCCTTGTTCTCCATACCTCTGATTCGCCATCCTCACATTGCCATTTATTTATTTATTTATTTATTTATTTTAAAAAAGATTTTATTTTTTTGACAGAAATAATAGAGAGGGAACACAAGCAGGGGAATGAGAGGGGGAGAAGCAGGTTTCCCGCTGAGCAGGGAGCCCAGTGCCAATGCTGGGCTCAATGCTGGGACTCCGGGATCATGACCTGAGCAGATGGCAGATGCTTAAGGACTGAGCCACCCAGGTGCCCTCACACATTGCCTTTTAAAGAGCTTTCACACATAATACTTGACCAACACTCCCTCTACAGATGACCTGATGAATCCACTATGATTACCCCAGCACAGTTAGATCTTCAATTCTTGTTATGTTGCCGAAGCTCTGTGTATCATCTGGTTAAAAGAACTGTAGCAGCAGTAGAAGGAAATCTTTCAGATCTGAGCCATTTTAAGTAGCAGTATCTCATGGATTCCCATAGTCTCCTTTTCCCTAGATGGAATTCACTGTTATAAAAATAAAGCATTGTGAAGAATTCATGTATAATTGATTTTTGCATTAAAGCAAATTATGGTTCATTTGTCCCATATGAAAACAGAACCATTGTTAATTTCCACAGACTGACAAAAGCATTTTTTTCTAAACTAGACTAGTGGTTATTACAACTTGTAAAATCCGGTAATGAGCTTGAGTCCTTGAATGTAGAAAAGAAAGAGAAAATGTCAGCAGGACATTAGTGGTTTTATTGAATACACTTTCCCACGGTTCAAAGGGAGTGTACAAGGTAGTGCAGGCCGACTGCTGTAACAGGCAACCGTGACCTCACGTGGGAAAGACCTGTAGCTCTCGGTCAGTGACCACTGCCTTTGGTGGTCAGGCTCTAGGCCACCTTTTCACTGACACTTTCAGTATTTCATCTCCAAGATTGTGAAATGATAGAAAAGGAGAGCTATGAGAATTCTATAAGAAGTTTCACGACAAGGCCAGGGTTTGTCCCACATCTTCTCTGCCCACATTCTTTGGGGAAGAACACAGACAACGGCGCCAATCTAACTGTAACAAAGGCCGGGAAAAGTCATTATCTTGTGGGTCCAGGAAAAAAAAGGAAATAATTTGGTGAACGCAAAGCAGTGTCTCAGACAGAATTTTGTCATTGATAATGAAGTGATTATTTCATAAGTTTCCAATATAATTCCCATTCCTTTTTTCTGTTCCCATAAGAAATCTGCCTGAAGAAGCTTTAATGAAAAGAGATAGCCTATCAAACAGCTAAAAGCAAGGGCTTTGGAGTCGTATCAACCTTAGTTTATATTTTCCGTTACGTTTGCTAACCTTTTGCCTTCTTTGAGGTCTTTTTCCTTGTTGGTGAATTTTCTCTTTCATTCTTTAAGAACTACTGTACCTAAAAATAAGGATACCGTGATAATAGAATGAGATGGTGTATGTTACATAGGAAGCAGTTGATAAATGACAGCGTAACTATCTGGATGATTAGTAAAGACAGTGTGAAGGATAGTAATGCGGTGACAGCCACGTTAGGCCTCATCTATTTCTGTTACATTTAGGACATTGTCTTTCTCAGGCTACAAGCCATTTCAAAAAAAAAAAAAAAAAGGTTCTGCAAGAAACAAAATGAAGGAGTTGGGTGAGGAGAGAGACATCCTTGGTTATAGTAGTTAGCAGAACTTTACGGATTTTTCATTTTGTCGAGATGGGTGCTGATAGCTGCCCAGTCCCCTGGAATGTGATGCCTGTTTTCCCAGTGGCATGAGGGTGACTCACCAGAGAGCTTGTTTTTGCCAACTTTCTCTTCTCATCTGTACCAGGAAAGAGGCCTGCTTGTACCTCTTAGGCAGAATGGCGTACTGAGGTTGTTGTCTCCCTAATTTCTGTGAAGTGTGCTTTCTCATCGATGTATGCACATAAATCACAGACATTTGCAAAGCAAGTAAAATATTAAGTCCAGGGCTCAAGTGAATGTATCACAATTAAGTAAAGCTGTTCTCAGTCTGTGCCCATGCAGGAAAACAATTGTGTCATCTGGTACAGGATGTTTCTTTCCTTGTGTTTAGAAAAAATGAGAGAGAGAAAGAAAAGAAGAAAGGAGTACCATACCACCATTTATTTATTTGTTCTATGAGAACTTTCTCTGATGAGATATGATTAAATACTTTTATTGAGAATGTTTCTCATTTTTGCAATGAAAGCCAATTGTAAAGATATTTAGCTCATGTAAATCTAGTACTTTGAATTTACAGAGTATCCTCAAAGCTCTTCGTGGGAACTCTTTACTTAGCTGAGATAATTTTATTTATGGGGTTCAAAAATGGAGCCGTAAGAAAAAGATAATTTCCTTCTGGTTTATAAGTGGGAAAATTAAACCAATATGTAAATTAAGTATGTGGCTATCATTATATGGTTGAATGCCAATGGCCTAAAGAAGAAAAACAAAAAACAACTCACGTGTCTTAATTTCTAGGCCCAAATACTCCTATTAGAACAGCCTGTCTTGTGTTAGCCCTCTTATTGTATGATGCCTCATCATGACTCTGTAAACATTATAGGAGAAGATTATATAAAATATAAAAGATTTTGAATAAAAGATCATATAAAATATTATCTCATAATGCACTGCCTTGGGCAGTTGAATGAACAATTCAGAACAAAGATTTGTGTTTCTGGTACTATGCTGGATTAGTTTATTTGGACCATCTCTTCCTATGACCACAACTAAAAATGTTGGATATAGTATTTTTTTAAAAACACACAAACAAAATTTCTTGAAAGTGCCAGAAAACTAGCAGGATAATAGAATTATCAGGCAGAAACCCACCTACATGAAGGTGGGGATGATGGGAGGGCTGGTGTTAAAAACTGCTCTGCCCTGAGGAATTTGTTGAACCAGGTCAATGAAATTTTGAAACTGACCAATAAAGAATGTAGACTGTAATTGTAAGATAAAAATTATAAAATAGTCATCCTTACTGCTTAAATTAATTAAAGACAAGCTTGAGCAAATAATACAGGGAACTTTAACAAACTGTCCTAGCAGATTTGAAAAAGAAGAAGAAGAGGAAGAGGAGGAAGAAGAAGAAGAAGAAGAACAACAACAACAACAACAACAACAACAACTTAAAGAGACCTTCAATAAATAAATAAAATGTAGAGTGCCTAGATGGCTCAGTCCTGAAGCATCTGCCTTCGGCTCAGGTCATGATCCCAGGGTCATGGGATCGAGCCCCGCATTAGACTCCCTGCTTGTTGGGAAGCCTGCTTCTCTCTCTCTCCCCCTGCTTGTGTTCCCTCTCTAGCTGTGCCTCTCTCTGAAAAATAAATTAAAATAATAAAATTAAATAAAAAATAAAAATGGGGTTGAAAAATGTAAGGGCAGATTAATCAAAGCTGAAGAGACCATGAGGAAACTAGGACATCACTCAGAAGACGTTAAGCAGAGGGCAGAAACAGAGACAGGAAATACAGAAAGCTAGGACATGTTGCTGACAGGTGAGAAGGGTTGATAAATGTCCAAGAGGAGCTGCGGAAGGAGAGGGTGTAAGGGTGTGACACAGGCAATATTTGAAGGGGGAGAGGGCCAAGAAGTTTCTAGATTTGATAAAAGGTGTGAATACACAGATTCAAGGAGATTGACAAATCCCAAACAGAATTTTAGAAGTCCAGAGCCAGGTGTGACAAGGTGAAGATGTAGAACACCAGACCCGGAGGGATAGAGCGGTACTAGCTGAGGAGGAGGGGGCAGTGTATATCTCATCAGATGTTGAGAAAATAACTCTCATTCTAGAATCCTTTCTTTAAAATATGAAGGCTACATCAAGACATTTTGGAAAAACAAAACCTAGGAGAGTTTGTCACCGGCAGACCCTCACTAAAGAACTTTCTAAAATATGCCTCCTAGGAAAGTGATCCAGGGTGGAAAATAGAAGAAGAACAAAGCACCATATATGTGAATTAATCTAAATGAATGTATATTTTATAAAATATTTGTATTTATATATTTTTAAATAAAATTCTCTATAAAATAACAGTAATGGTATAGAACTAAGTAAGATAGCCAAAATATAGTCAATAGTAATATATTAATAAACGGTATATATTAATAATATATTTGTGGAGAGTAAAAGTGTTGACCAAGTTTAGACTTCAATAAGTATGCATGTTATAATTCCAAAGGTAACCACAAAAAATGGAATAATAAATCACATGTTGAAAATAAATCAATCCAAAAGAAGGAAAAAAAGAGAATGAAAGACATGCAAGACAGCTGAGACAAATCTAAAGCAAACATAAGAATGTCGTTAGAAAAAAAAGAATGCAGGTAGAAAGCCAAATACATCACTCATTACATGTTCATAAACTACTACCACAGAAAACCAGATAGCTGCCCCTCAAAATATAATGGTAAGAGGGATATACAAGTTACCAAATAATAACCTTTGTGTGACTGTTTCTGTATAGCTCAAAATAAGTAAAGCTATCCTATATTGTCCAGGGACACAGGGTGATAAAATCTGTAAAGGAAAACAAGAACATAACTATTCCGGAAGCCAGGGCGGCAGTTACTCATCAGCGGTCAGAAAGGGGAGTGTTTGCCGAGTGGCCCTGTATCATTTTCTTTAAACTATACATGTATGTTTAATATACTTTTCCACATATGTTTTATATACACATATCTTCCCCTAAGAATTGTTAAAAGATAAGCAAGAAACATGCATAAATGATACTTTATACAGAGTTTCCTTGTGTTTTGTACTTCTTTAGACTTCCAGAATGGAAATCAGTAGGTCAGCAATATTAATATTTTTAGCATCCTTAATGAAAATGGTTCAAAGCCAACTCTCTCTGATTTCTGGGCCATGTACTTACACAGTACGCGTTACATCCCACATATTCTTGTTTACCAAAATCTTTTTGTCACCTTGTAGTGCCGCCAAGATTGCATTGTTACCAAAATCTTTCTCTGACACCAACACTGTCATTTAAAAATACCTACTTTCAAGTGAACTTAATAGGCAATTACTTTGCCTATTTTCAGGTGCATTTGTGTCTTGCTAAAGGTAGCTTTTCATTTTAAGGAAGTATAGTAGAATGTGACTCCCGGACCCACACTGCCCAAACCAATGTCCTAGCTCTGCCAACGGTAGCTGTATTAGCTTGGGCCAGATATTTTATTCGTTTTCTCAGTTTCCTCATCTGTAAAATGAGGGCAATATTACAGAATCAATTCCATAGGCTTGTTGAGAGGATTAAATGTAAATGTCTAGAACAATGTCTGCACATTGTGAGTATTTGATGCTTGTTTATAAGTATTTATTGCAAGAGTAGACCAAAATGGCCTCAGTACAAATCACATCCTTTCTAACAGCAGACACATAATCAGTAAGACATTCCATGGCCAACCTAAAAGACAGATCTTAGCCACTCCTCCATGATCATTGACTAATTCATCTCATCAGTGCTCTTCTTTTAGAATGGTAGTGCTAACCATGGGGAAAAGGAAGGGAGGATGAAGAATGCTTTTACTAACTCATTTAGTTCAGTAACAAATTCCTGAGCTCTGCACCTGGCTCCGTGGTAGAGATGTGGAACGCTACAGCTTGCCAGGCACTGCACTCTAGTAGAAAGGAGAGAAAACAAAAATCTAAGTATTAGAAGAAGAGGGCCTAGTGCAATGGATCAGGTTAATAGGAGGTCCTAGTCTCATTCAAGACATCAAAGAAAGCTTCCTGGTGTATGTAGAGGGGAGGGAGGAGAGGGATAACATTCAGTACTTACCCATCTATGCATCTCTAACAGATACATGATTTCATCATTCATTCTTCACAAAGACCCTGTTAGGTAGATACCCAATCCCTATTTTGGACTTGGGGGAACAGAGATTCAAACAGGATAACTGGCCAGATAGGGTTGTTTCCTCATTTCCAGAAATGTACTGGGATTCTCATGAAATGAAAAATCTACTTAGGTGGCACTTGAGGTTCTCTCTGTCCTCCCTTAGCAGGCGAAATCCAATACCCATGGTGAGCCGAATTCTAGCACACAGATCGTAAACAGCAAACAGCTGCTTTGATTCTTTTTTTTTTTAAACATTAACAGGAAATCCCAAGCTAAATTTAAATTGGGCTTTTAGGAAGAAACAATTCAAGGAAAAATAATCAGCATCGAGTTATGTTTGCCCTCCATTAAGAAGTCTCAGAATACAAGCACTATTAAATGCTCAGGAACTATTCAGATTCACATCTCTGCTGGAGTTCCTCCCTTGGTTTGTCTTGAGGTTTATTACCTTGCAATTATGCTTGAATTCATTAAATATTAGATTATCCTAAGAGATGTGTTACTTGATATTCCTTGTCAAAATAACGCAAATCCTGGTTGTTGAAAAGAAAAAAATACCAAAACCATTTGTTTGAGTTAGTTTGGGGTAAAAATAAAACTCAGCTACCTTATTTTTGGGTAAAAAAGAAAAACTAGGCTGATTCAACCCCTTCCCCCTAAATGGGTACTATCGTCAATGGTTTCCTGGGTATCCTTTTAGAATTTCATTGTAATTCAAACATTTCAGATTTGTTCCTTTCCACAAAAAAGGTAACATAATATACATACTTGTCTGCACTTGAGAGTTTTACTTAATGATGTATCTTCAAGATCTTCCCATATCACTGCTTATTTTTTTTAGAGCTTTCTACTGTATGGATATAACCTAACTTATTAACTAGCTCTCAACAGATGAGTATTTGGGTCATTTCTAATTGTTTGCTCTTAAACAAGTAGTGACATTAGTGCTCACTGCGTATGTGCACGTTCCTAAATTCCAGCTTTGTGGACGGGATGGGGCTGGGAATATATGTCTGGGTTATAGACAGCAAGGGTAGAGTTAATAGAAGCTGTTTTCAGGCCTGAACCTTAAAACTCTTTTGTGCTGGGGCGCCTGGGTGGCTCACTGGGTTAAAGCCTCTGCCTTCAGCTTGGGTTGTGATCTCAGGGTCCTGGGATCAAGCCCCATGTTGGACTCTCTGCTCAGCAGGGAGCCTGCTTCCCCCCCCCTCTCTCTACCTGCCTCCCTGCCTACCTTTGATCTCTCTGTCAGATAAATAAAACCTTTAAAAAACAAACAAACTCCTTTGTGCGACCTTCCTATACCCTCTTCTCCCGTAAAGACCCCTTGGACAACTTGTGTTCCAGATCATGTCAATATAAGATGAAGGAGACCTGCGCCACTAGCACATGACTGTGCTGTAACTGCAAGCAAAATGGGTCATCCTGTTAAGTGCCTGAGATTTTCTGGTTACTAGAGCATCACATGCTGCTTCCCGACTCCTACAAACCTATGCCTTCACATGAGTGGAGTTCCATTTATGGAGTAAGTTCCCCAAAGTACAATTTCAACTTTAGCTTTAGCTTCCCCATCTCACAATCTCTATGTTTCCAACAGACCTTCTAATCTATCCTCTGGCTTCTCATTTCCAACACTGGCCTTGCAGTCCGTCAGCACTGCCTTCATGTTTACCCTTCCTGTTTACCCTCTGATGGCCCCTTTGCTGCTGATCTTTAGCTCTCTCAATTGTTCATGTGCAATGATGTCAGATTAATCTTTCTCTCTGCTCTCAGAACCAATGCATTTTTTCCTGACCCCCTGAATTTTTTTTCTTAAACCTTGCCAACTGCCTACAGACTCAGTTCTAGATTTTCTAGCCTGGTATTTAAGCCTGCCTACGCTAACATTTAGAAGATAGTTACCGTACAGTGTCCAGCAGGGAGTAGGTACTCAGAGAATGGTGGGAGCTTTTACACTGGACAGTGCCTCATGCAGGGCTGGCATTCAAAAAATCAGTGGACTGTATTAGGGAGAATTCATGAGTCACTAAATTGCATTACCATAGGATTCCTTGACTTTTTTCTCTAACAGCTTGGTTTTAAGATAATCTTTTGTTGAGTGTTACTCTGGGCTTGGATGGTGAGGCTACAGAGAAGTAGCTCGTATAATCTGTTAAACATCTAGGGAAGCATTTCTTTGTAACTGGAATGGATTATGCAATAGTGCATGTGGCATCCAAGGAAGATGGTACCACTTAAGGCAATATTAAAAACAATGTATCACACTGAATATTCACATGGAGCATCTATACCTAAATGACACTGCTAACTCATAATCAAGTTGAAATAGCTGTGTTTAGCATTTTTAAGTATAACATGCTTAGACATGATTATTTACATGTTGTTATCCCCCATGCATTCGAAGTAAGCCCACGCGTTAATCCGTGTTCAACAGTGTTTTTGGGGTGAATGTGATGTTCTCGCAAGAGCTAGCTGCATTTCTGTAGCATGTGAATTATGAAGGAGAATTTTATTTCTGTTGATGTGGATGTTTAGTCAAAAAAGAAGTATTTTTAAATTTTGGTTATTTTTCACATTGATTTAACTGATTTAAACGAAGAAAATGTGTGAAATTATTCTGGAGCATGAACACAGTTGTCTTGGAAACTTTGAAAGATAGAAAATGAAAACAAGATACTGTCATGCTTTAACTGAAAAGGATCTGAATATAAATCACCTCTAAATTTCTTTATATTTTGTTCTAGTATAAACAAAACTCATTATTAAGGACCAGAAAATATTAAGGACATGGTGGATGTAAAACAGTTTTACATCCATTTGTTTATGCTTTGGGTAACTGTGCCCAAGTCCTGAAATCCCATTTAACGCTTAATCAGATTACAATGTTTAAGTGACACAAACAAATAACATACAGTGAAATGCTGTGTGTACTGGGCTTTACTGAGGAAAGCTCGGCTGTCGCAGGTTCTTATGAAATGACCCCTCCCAGCAGCATTAGCTGTAGAGATGTCCATGGTGCTCTCTAATATTTTGTAGAAAAAAAGCAAGTAGGCAGCTGATGCATTATTTCACAAAGGCTTTTATAAGCAACAACTAGTCTAAGTGAAAGTCGTGGAAATTAAAGCACATCCTTTAGTAGAGATAAACAAACTGCCTGTGAACTAAATATTTCGGGGAGAAAAGTGGAATCCCTGAGATTCTAAAAGTGGCATGTAGAACTTGTGTAGTTAGTATAAAAAGGGATCCATGTTTAATCAGAAGCAAGAATGGCTTTATTTATCAGGACTATTGCTAGTGACTTTTGTAATAGCGAAAGTGTATTTCTACTCCCAACTCTGACATCCACTGGCTAATTTTCCACTACTTTTCCCCTTCTTTCTTTCCTTTCTTCCTGTTCTCAAATCACATACTTCCTTATTGTGATATTTTCTTTCTTTTTCTGCTTCTTTTAGTAGCCAAGGATAGGTTCTTTCAACTATGACTATTCTAGAAGCACAGAGTATTGAAATAATTATAATCTATAATGTATATACATTTTAACTTTAAATAAATGAGGTAGATATAAATGTAAAAATGAGTAGCTATCCTCTTTACCGTTACTCATCTCCTAGGGAAACACCCTTCCTACTCACTCTCCCTACCCTCCGTATACCACCAACACACACACACACACACGCACACACATACACACAGAGCAAACCCTGGAACCGTGGGAAGTATCCTGTTATTAGATCACACTTTTAGTTTTCCCCCTCTAGGCAGCTTAGCAAATTAGTAGAAATGGAAGAGATGAGTTCTTGTTTAGATGGGTACTTTGGAACTGATAATTTTTTAAGATTTAGTTTCATTCACCTGATAGGATCTATAGCCTCTTTCAGGAATTAATAACTTGCCCATCCAAACTATATTTATGGTACTTCCTTCCCAAGGCGTGTTACTATTGGCATTTTGTATCTCTGTAGGATAAACTAAATATATGTTTGTCATCGAAGCTGCTTTTCATTCTATGTCCCCTTTGCATTTCACTTATGATTTGGTGTTTGACCATGCAGGATAGAAAAGTGTGACACTAGGGGACCGACAGGGAGGAAGGAGGACGTGAGAGGAAATGAATTCTTCTAACTCACGGTTATTTCTGGTTGAGAGCTGCAAGTTTGGGTAGCTGGGTTCTAAATCTCTCAGATGGGATCAGTGAAGACATCTAAGAGTGCCAGTGGTAAGAGGTGTGCAAATCACAAATCTGCTGCTGTTTTCCTAGCTGAAAGGGCTGAATAGTAAAGGAGCATAATACATGACGTCCAAACTACTTTGGGTGAATTTGAGAAAAATGAGAGTAGAAAAAAAATTTTTTTTGTCCTATCTATAATAGCTGCAGTAAGGAGCTCCTGAAGCGGGTGGCATTTATTCCAAGAAATAAATGAGATAGTTTTGCTAGAAGTGAAGAAGAGAGGACTTTGACACTAATGATGATTTCCTTGGAACTGGCTTCGGAGAGCTTTGTAACGGGAGCTCTGGCAAGACTGTGATCATGTGGTCAGCCAGCCTTTCTCATGGGGGTGGGTCTCCATCAGGTGTAGAAGAGGAAACTCTGAAGAAGGGCCATTGTAGCTTGAGTTGGTTTGGGGTAATACTTATCCTTTCACCTTATGAGTGGAGTTAAATGATGAAAATATACTTGAAATAGGCAGGGTGAAAGAAAATTGTAGATAGGAAATCATACTCTGGCATACAAATGTAATTCTGACATCTGATCGCCATGGCATTTGGGGACTTTCTTGGGACAGGGATAGGGTCTTTTATTTCTCTTTTGCATGCCCCACCATACCTAGCAGAGGACCTGTCTTAGACACAGTTCTCAGTCAGTGATGATTTCGGGGCTAGTCAGCAAAGCAAAACGTTGATCATAACTGCCTATTTATGTTCTTATGGGGAGATGCGAGTATTTCTTTTTTTCTGTAAGCAGTTTCTTTGTTGAATTTTTGCACTTTGGGATGTAAATGAGAAGTATTTCTCAAAGGGGGCTTATGCACAGCTTGAAATGGTCATATAACCTAAAAGTATGTTGGAAGTCATGGCATCATACCAGTTTAGCTTTACATGGACTTGAATAAAGATTTGCCAACAATAACTTGTATTTCCCATATGATGTAAACTTTTCAATATTTACATGGTTCTATATTGAATGAATGTAGAAAATGTACTCTTTCAAGAATATCCTCAATTTTATAATGACAATGAAATCTTAGAGTAAGAACAAAACTTCTCAATCCTTGAATGGATTGAGGAAAGTCATCACTAAAGTATTATCAAGATTAAGATGCTTTTCATGAGTTTTTTATTGTAGCGTTGGCAATTTTTCTTTTGATGCACACTAATAATGAAGTTATAAACACAATTTATGTACTTGAAAACTTTCTCATTTATGCTAAATGCTTTGCAAGGTAATGAGGTTTGTTGGAAAAGATGCACATTAGGTTCATAGTTAATACAGTAAAATGACTCACTGTTAAAAAAATTAGATAAGCTAGCAAATGTAGAGTTTGAAGCAAACAATGCACTCTCAAAAGTTCACTTACTGATTTTCTTTTTATTAATTTAATTTTTTAAAGATTTTATTTATTTAAATTCAATTAGCCAACATGTAGTCACTTACTGATTTTCATGTTTACCTTCCTTATCTGAGGAAATGAATTATCTTAGAGTTCTAACAGTATTTATTTATTTATTTATTTAATATATTTTTAAAAAGATTTTACTTTATTCCTTTCACATAGAGAGAGATCACAAGTAGACAGAGAGGCAGGCAGAGAGAGAGTAGGAAGCAGGCTCCCTGCTGAGCAGAGAGCCCCATGTGGGCCTCAATCACAGGACCCTGAGGGGAAGGCGGAGGCTTTAACCCACTGAGCCACCCAGGTGCCCTCTAACAGTATTTAGAATGAGAGTTTAAAGAACTGAAAGTCTTAAGTAAAATGGAAGGAAATGTCATTATTAAGTTTGTATATGTTGTCAACCTTGGTTGAATTCTTAAGTTAAAAAAAAAAAAGGAGAAAACATTCTAGTCTCAAAGAAGGTATGTGTTGGAAAAAAAAAAAAAGTGAGAGGGAAAAAGGCAAATAAAAAAACTGTGAAAAAGAGATTAATAATCCAGAACCAATAATGGAATTATTGTAATAGCCTTTAACTTGAAGAAAATTCCAGAAAGGTCATTGTGATGTGATAATTGGTGACATGATGTTTTTTTCTTTTATACTGTTCCCCAAACTTTTCCTATTGTGGTTATATTCTTTAAACAATTAGAAATTTAAAACTCTATAGTAGAGCTAGTATTTATGATGTTGAATTGAGACTCTCAGAGTATATTTATTCATTCCATTTATTTAATTCATATACTGAGTACCTAAAGTTAAAATAGAACATCAACAATAGACTTAGCGTTATGATCTTAAAGAGAACAAACTAGAAGTATGTATTTGCTGATATACTCATCCTAAGTTCTTTGACTAGTGATTGCTTGCAGGTGTTGCTTAGAGCCAGCCTTCTCTAGAGCTCAGCTGACTTGAATGTTCTCAGTCTGGCTTGGTATATTTTAGTCCTCAGAGGTCTTTGTCGCTTAGGTAACTTGGTTCCGCTTAATCATGATGAGATTATTATATGAATATATTTGTTCCACTTAATCATACTCCTACAAGTTCAGTTATTTGAATAATAACATAGATGCAGAGTGCAATACAATCAGCTTCATATAAAAAAAATCCAAAGAAATTGCAGTTGTAATTATATAAAGGAGTCAGCAGTAATAATTGCATCATAAGGTAGTTGGGGGGATTAAATGAGTCAGTACATATGTATGTGATTAGAGGAGCACCTGTCATATAGTGAACTTCCAATACATATTGTATTTTTTAAAGATAATATTGTATTATTATTCCTTTTTTAAATCTAGGTAAGACTGGCAGTTCTCAAGCTGGATTGGAGATTATAGTGTTTGAACTGATCCATATGTGATGAGGATAATTTTAATCATGTATTCAAAATGACTTGGCTTCCTTAGAGGAGAGAAGAACTAGAAATTTAAGGTTTCATTTATAGGAATGTATTTTAGCAAACCTGTGAGTATTGATATGGGATGGCATAAAGTTAAAAGCAGTATGGTAAGTGCAGAAAGCATGAAACTTATAACAGGAACACTGGGATCCTAATTCTTCTAGACTACCTGTGTGATTTTAGGCATATCACTTAGACTTCCTAAGGCAAGGCTTAGTATCTGTATTTGTAGAATAAAGATCATTTTGCAGTCCACAAACTTGTTATGAAGTTCCCTTTAAGACAGGATATGTACATCTCCAATATACTGTCTGGCATATGATTGTGGTTCATAAAGTAATTCATAATTTATTTTTGTTAAATTTCACTTTCTAAATAGCTTAGTGTTCAATTGGAAGATAATATAGTGTCAAGTTTTTCAAATTAATTATGTATATGGTGATGACTGTGAATACAGCCATTTCCCTGTAATTATATCTTTCCTATTGATCACACTAAAATTAATATACAATGCTTTGCTAAATATTTAGTTTTTATTGTAGATGATTTGGTTGTTTTATGACCTACGAAGCATATTTTTGTTCCACATAACTGTAGTTTGGAAAGCATGTGGGTTTCCGGTCCTCCATCTTCCTTTCCTTCCCCACCCAAACGAAAGCTCCATCTGGACCTCGTCTATACTTATATTAGGGAGAACAGTCTGTTTTAAGAAACTTATTAATTTTAAAAAGCTCTTGAATTTGGGCAAAGTGGTTGGTATTCTTGGTGTTAACATCAATTTAAGTTCACTTCAGAAAGGCCCATTCTCGATTTCCCAGCCCTCTTTTTACTTGCAGATATGATGTGGTAACCAGAAAAACCTGCCCCATGGTCTAGAGTCAGCAGCTTGGACATACTTCTGTCACCCTCCCCCATGCCCTGCGCCACTCAAATTGATTATTCTAATGTTCATTTTTAATGCTTAGATTTTCAGAGACATGCAACCACCATAGTTTGATCAAATGTCGAAAGGGCAAATTAATGACCAAAAGAGAAAGGAAGTTTGCGGACATTTGTGAATCCACCTAACATTTAAAGAGCTCCACTATGTGGAGGATAATAGAGCAATGCTTTCCCAATTCTGAGGGGAAATGTTCTTCCCTGAAAATTCTCTAACTAGCCAAAATGCCAATCAAGTATGAGAATGGATCAGATATATTTCTAATAGTATGAGCTCTTGGAAAGTTTGTATCGAATACATTCTTGTGGTAGAAATGTCATGGGACTGTACCCACTGATGGGGTAAAGTCAGAAAGAGAAAGCCGGCAATGGAGGAAATAGGGTGTCAAGGGAAGAGCAAGAAAGATAGTGGTGGGAAGTCTCAGAATGGCACAGGTACAAAAGGCCTGAGGAGCAGTTTAGGTAAAGAAAAAAAAAAAAAAGTTCTGAAGCTTCTGGAAGAAGCTTACAGAAACAGTGACTTGACAGAATGTATTATGTGATCATAAGTCTATAAATAACTGAAAGTATATAAATGCAAATAGTGTAAGAAAAAGGCAAAGGCATCTAGGAGTAGGGGCCTGGAGAAAGACTGTATTTTAGAGGCCATCTACTAAGGAAATTATACAGGACAGTACAAGTATAAAACAAATTCTGATGAGTTTTTATAAGTGCATGGTTCATGAGGGAAAAAAAAAATCTGTTTGCTCTTAATGTGAGGAACATGAGTGATCCAAGATTCATGTCATTGGTTCTGTATTGGAAAAATATATATATACACACATGCACACACACACATATACATAGTGCTAACACATTGCCTGGATGGATACTGAACAGTTATTTGCAGAATAATTGCAGTATAAGAGCCATGTATTGTTTTTCAGCTTTTAGAGATAACCCATAATGAAATATACAAGTCATTGTTATGGTTCCATGACAAAATAAAAATATCCAACAGTCTTGAAAAGGTATCAGTAAAGGTTTAACCTACAGGAGACAGGGTATTGAAGGAAGAAGAATGCCTAATATTGACATCTTATAAAGCATGGGACTGAAAAGGCTCTTTGAAAAGTGATGAAGTAAGAAATAGGGTTTTAAGAAATCATTTACCATTACAGAAATAATAGGACTAAAGTAATAATATACAGACCAAACATCTGAAGGTGAAATAGAAGTAGAAGCGACGTCTAAGTGATTTACAGCCTCATACTTGATATAAAGAAATCAATAGATAATACAATTGATAAAAAATTAGAGTTATACTGATATTGCATAGTAGTTCAGAGACAACCTAGAAAAGAATTTGAAGAGGAAACAGGTTAAATTCCTAGAAGATTGGCAGTTAAAGAAGAATGGGTTGTTGTGGAAGATTCTGGGCTTTCCTGGACAGTTTGTATGGAAATTTAAATACAGATATTTGCATGTGTCACATTGAAGACAATACAAAAAAATGTAAAATAGCCCCTAAATTGGCTACAGCAACATGCTGCTCTGACTTGATTGTTTATTACCTCCTGTGTTTTATCTCTGCCACAGTTAGCCCTTGGGAATTGGCATCGACTTTTGGGGGGTTACTCAAAGTCAAACATAAGGATTGGTCAATAAAAATTAAAAAATACATTTGGAGTAATTGAGCTTCTATATTAACTTCTTAAATAGGAGCCAAATTTATGGAAGTATATGTGGCCAACTAACATTAACTGAGCAACTACAGTGTGCAGGTCACACTGTGGGCTCTTGTGGACTCAAGGTACAGCATTATTTCAGTTTGATAAGTATTCGTATAACATTTATTATTTTTTAAAGGTTTTATTTATTTATTGAGAGAGCACACATGAGAGTGAGAGAGACAGAGAGCATGAGCCAGGAGAGGGGCAGAGAAGCAGACTCCCCACTGAGCAGGGAGCCTGATGTGGGACTAGATCCTCGGACTCTGGGATTATGACCCAAGCCGAATGCAGACGCCTAACCAACTGAGCCACCTAGGCACTCTAAAGTTTATTATTTGATCAGTACTTTTTGAATGTCTCTGGTGTGCCAGGCACTCACTGCTTAGGCCTAGGAGATATAATTGTTCCATCAGACGTAAGAGACATTAGAACAAGGTCTAAGAGTCTACTGGTCCCCTCCCCAAAAGGCACTATATACTTTCTGTGTACTGTTTGGTGGACTGATTATTATGTGAAAGTACTCTAAATATCTGTAGAAAAAGGAATTTGTAGAATATCCCAGTTCAGATACTATCAAAGAGTTCATGAACCCTGGAGACCACTTTCCAGAAGAATAAGAAATGAATTTAGTGAAAGTGTGTCACATGATGGAGATCTCAAAGGAATAATCTTGAAGAATGAGAAAAAGGTACCACCCCATGTATGGCACTGGAATAATACTCATTTGTGGCTGTGACCTGTGGCAACATTGGAAAGAAAGACAAGAGTATTCATCTTTGATTTTTAAAATCCTATTAAGTGGGGCACCTGGGTGGCTCAGTTGGTTAAGCGACTACCTTCGGCTCAGGTCATGATCCCGGAGACCCGGGATCGAGCCCCACATCGGGCTCCCTGCTCGGCAGGAAGCCTGCTTCTCCCTCTCTCACTCCCCCTGCTTGTGTTCCCTCTCTAGCTGTGTTTCTCTCTGTCAAATAAATAAAATCTTTAAAAAAAAAAAATCCTATTAAGTGATCAAGTAATTGGTGATGCTTTAGATGACTTAGTGATTTAAGTATAAGTAATGTATTTATGAATTTGCACCAGTTTATGTTTGGAAGGGTGAATGTTACAAGAGTAATTGGAAAAAGCAATAATGAGGATGGGTTGTGGTAATTTTGGGGTCACATGCAAATTGCAAGTTGTATCCATGAATAGTTTTTCTTTAAATATACTTGATTTTATATCCTGTCTTCTCCCTTTCCAAGAGCCTCCAAATATACTTCTAAGTTCCTCCATCCAATCCCTGCACCTGGCACAATGGGAACAGATGGAAGAATCCAAAGTCTCAATTAAAATTGCCTTTGAATATATAACGAATTCCTGTTTTGAATTCTTGTGAATCAGGAACGCGGTGCCAGCACTCTGCCACCTTGTGGCATTTGAAGTCATTACAGCACATGCAGAACTCAAAATCAGCACCCAGTTAGTTCCTTAACTGGGGCTATGTGGGTTACCTTTTATAGGCAAACACTTTATTTAAAGAGATGTAGTTACCCAAGATTCATGAGAATACATTTAGGACTTAGTTCTTGTATGTGTATGTGTGTGTGTGTGTGTGTGTATTTGTATTTTTTTTTAATGTAAATACATGTCATTGACTGTAATTCTTTAGCCGGCCACAAAATGATTTCCAAATTTCACTTTTAAGTATCATGGAAGCCTAGAACTGGAAGGACCTCAGAGATCATTCAATCTGATATTGTAATCCCTTTTGTTATCCTTCTCATGGGAGAGCCCACAGTCTTAGCTTAACCATCTCTCAAAGAGTTTATTTAATTTTGCAAAGCTGATTGTCCTAACCACCTTTGATGATATTTATCCGAAGAGCTGCAAAAAAAAGAATAACTAATGTTACTTGCATACAGCTCATATTTTTTTTCATATAAACTACAAAAAAATTATAAAATGATCTCAATTCAACTACATTTTCCAAATCTATTAGGTCAGCACCAAGTTCTTAATACTATTCATAAATAATAGACCTATTCAAGTTTTTCCATATTCAGTTCTTTAAGATTCAGGATCATGAATTATTAGAACTGTAAGGAAACTATATAGCTAATAAAAAATGCTTTCAATAGCTTTTCTAATAATATTCTTCCAGTTGTATCTTTTTACCTTTGCCCTTTTAATTTTTTGTTTTTTGAAGCAAAGGGTCATACAGTATATCCTATGCTAGATGCTGGAGATGCAAAATTAAAAAAGACACACTAAGTGTTCTTAAATATATTTATCCCTTGAGAAACAACTTATTTGAGTATAAAAATTTAAGTTTCTTGGGGCACCTGGGTGGCTTAGTTGTTAAGCATCTGCCTTCAGCTCAGGGCACAATTCCAGGGTCCTGGGATTGAGCCCTGCATCAGGCTCCCTACTTGGCGGAAAGCCTGCTTCTTCCTCTCTCACTCCCCCTGCTTATGTTCCCTCTCTTGTTGTCTCTCTCTCTGTCAAATAAATACATAAATCATCTTAAAAAAAATAAAGTCAGTAGATTTCTTTCAGGTGGAATGTGACTTAATTTTTAATGCTGTTCTAACTAAAGGGCACGGGTGTTTCTGTAAATATGCTAAATCCCTTGAATAAAACCAAATTGGTTTTTAAAGGCAAGTGGCTGTGATAAAACCAGATGTGTAGGATGAATATCTGACCTATAGCCAGGTGCAGGGTGGGCAGTAGATAACTGACCCCTACCCTGAGGGAGTAGAGGACAGCTAGAAGCTTCATAACACTTTATCACTTGATGTCCTATTTGAAAGGAGCCTTGTGCTTACTTTGGCTTCAGTCTGATTTTAAAGGGAAGGTGGAATATTGGGACTTTTTGTCATCAGCCATAATGGAAGATTATGTTCTGGCAGAGGAGCGAGGAGGCAGCTGGAGAAGCATTCTCATTAGCCGAGAGTGGCTTGATATCTATTTGACCATCTCTAAGAGGAGTTTGATGAGAATTGTCTGATCATTTTACCTATAGCTGCAAGACTGAGAAAACTAGCCCGAGGAGAGAGGCTGACACCCTTATAGACATCAATAGAGTGAGAAAGAGCTAGCTTAAGGAAGTTAAACTCATTTCTAGCAGAAAAGCTGATTTGTGGGCGCCTGTTTGTTCTGCTTTCATCACGATTGCTTCTAGCTAAACAAGGGAGAGTGGATAGTTCTTGTCTTTTTGTCTGCCCAGCGTTCATTTTTTCTCTTCGAAATCGCACTCTATTTTCCTCTTGGGCTTCACCTCTCTCCCACCAAGGACCATTTTGATATGACCGTAAATCAAGATATGCGTCCGCCTATTCCAGAAGCCAAGGGAATCCCAGGGGCTGTAATTTGCCCCTTCTGCCAGATGCTCCCTCCTCGAAGGTGCACACACATTTCTAGCGTTGTTGGCATTTAATCATTTCAGCGGCCGCTGCCTTTCCGTGTCGGGCTCTTTGATCCTATGAAGTTTCCCACATCTTTCCAGCACTTTTTTTATTTTTCCCTTAAGTTTTTCAGAGTTGGTTGTTTATAACCAAAGAAAATGTTACTCTGGTTCATTAGCATTTTAGAAGGGAGGGAAAAGTAATGTTTATTACACTTCTATCAGCTGTCAGAGACTCTGAGATGTTTTACATAATGTCTCATTTTATCATTGTTAAATTGTCATAAAGTATAAACTTATCTTAATATTAATGGGTTGAATCACCTTAATAGAGTTCTAATATTAAACCCAATTTGCATTTCTGAAATAAAGCCAAGTTGGTCATGATGAATTTATGTCTTAAAGTGCAGATGTATGTGTATAGCTAGAGTCAGGCTGGTAAAATTTTGAGAAGGGTTCTTCATATATGATTATAGCAAGATGGCATGATTTTAGTATATATTACTCTCAAAATTGAGTTGGTGAGTGTACTATTTTTCTTACTCTGCAGTAGGGTTCCTGTAGGTTTCAAATTTTTCCCTTCTTGATTGGTTGACAGAACTTATCTTCAAAACTCTGTGAGCCTAGTGTTTTCCTCACAGGACTATTTTTAGTTTTTGTATTTGTTATCTTTCTCTTTGTTTTTGAGTCTAGTTTAAGAAATTATGATTTTTCAAGAAATTTGACCATTGCCTTTAGATTTTCAAGTTTATTGAGAACTTTTCACAAAATGATGTCTTACTATTTTTTCAAGTTTTCTACTATATCTAAAGTTAGGTCCTTTTTTATTCCTAATACTGTTTAACTACATGTTTTCCAATATTTACCTTTCACATAACTGTAAGGGACACCATTAACACTGTGTTGTCCTATGTGAAGCAGATTCCCTGGATCACAATCCTAGTATATATCTTTTTTTTTCAAATATTATATGAATGTGGCCGCCAAAAATTATGTTCTGATCTTTTTTTTCTCTTCCTTGAGAGAATTTCCAGAATTGTATCAATTGTATTTATTTTTAAAAAGCAAAATTTGGCTTTGTTAATCCTCCTTGTTATTTTCATTTTCACTTTTTTACCAATTGGTTCTCTCTTTGTCATCTTTCTAAATTTATATTGGTTTCTGTTTTGGTTTTTTTTCCTTCTAATTTTTTAATTTAAATATTTTACTTACTGGTTTTTCTGATTTTTTTCTTTACTGATATATACACTTAAGGCTCTAAACTTTTCCATTCTGGGGCGCCTGGGTGGCTCAGTCAGTTAAGCATCTGCCTTCAGCTCAGGTCATGATCCTGGGGTCCTAGTATCGAGCCCCAGATAGGGCTCCCTGCTCAGTGGAGAACCTGCTTTTCCCTCTCCCTCTGCTGCTCCCCCTGCTTCTTGTGTGTGCTCTCTGTCAAATGAATAAATAAAATGTTTAAAACAATTTTTATATTTTCTGTTTTAATCATTTTAGCATCATTCCACACATTTTGGTAGGTATTAGATTTACAGCTACTCAGCTACTCAACTGTCCTTTTTTTAAAATTTTATTTATTTATTTATTTATTTATTTATTTATTTATTTATTCATTCATTCATTCATTCATTCATTTTATGTAGGCTCTGCTCATGGAGCCTAACCCAGGTCTTGAACTCAACTCTGAGACCAAGAGTTGGATGCTTAACTGACTGAGCCACTCAGGAACCCCTCCATTGTCTTCTTTAACTCCTAAGTTACTTAGAAATGTGCTTTTTACATTTCCAAATATACATGTCTTCAAAGCTATTTATTTTTTCATAATATCAAGTTATTTCATGGATAGCAACATTGTTTTTATGGTACAGATTTTTGACATTTGTTGAAGTCTGATTGTGATAGGCTTACTGTGGAGTAAATTTTTATAAATGTTCCATGTGTGGTTGAAACTTGCACTCTCCAGCTGATGAGTATAGCACTTTATATATTTCAGTTAGATCAAAATTATTAAGTATCGTACTCTGTTACTTCTTGTGTATCAGACTTTTTGTTTACTTCTAGATGTCTCTAAGTATATATTTTCAAATTTTTAGTAATGGACTGTTGGTCATAGTATCTTTGCTTTGTTTGTCTGAAAATGTTTTTATTTTATCCTTTTTCTTAACATATATTTACATGATATGGAATTCTAGTTATTTTTTCTGTGCAATTTGAATATACAATGACATCCTCTTGTAGCTTCCACTTTATTCCCTGTTAAATGGTGTTACTTTGTAGGTAATATGTCTTTTCTCTCTAACTGATTTTATGACCTACTCTTTATCATTAGCATTCTTTACTATTGTGAGTAGGGTTTTTTGTGGACTTTTTGTTTGTTTGTTGTAATAAATCCTCCTGGGATTTAGCATCCTACTTAAGTCTGTGGACTTCTATATTTCAAATCTGGAAAATTCACAACCAGTCTTTCTTAGGATAATGTTCCTCTCCCTTCAGTCCCTTGTTGGAGCTCCCAGTAGAAGCATATAGCCAAGATGCTTTGATAGTTTATACAGGTTCTGCTCTACACAAAGTTCCCAGGAAGGGAAGAAGTAAGGCTTCAAGGTCAGCCCAGTCTTTCCTCTCCACCTTGTGCCTGAAAGTGTGTGCCTGTTCAACTATGCTATCCCTTTTTAAATGTTCTCAAAGTTCCTTTTTTGGTTTCCTGGGGTTCCATATGCTGGACCATTTTGTTCTAGTCTCCATTTTTTTCCTTAACTTCTTTATCTTATTTCTCATCTTTTTATCTTCTGTGCTGTCCTCTGTGGAATTTTCTCAGATCTATTTTCCATTTCTTGGTACTCTACCTATTCAGCTGAGTATAATTTGTTTATTTTTTAAAGATTTATTGTAAATAGCTTTTTTTATGTCTGGAAATTTTATTTGGTTCTTTGGATGCGCTTGCTTTTTTAATAGTGCCTTGTTATTACCTCATACCTTTGACTTTTTGTTTTATGTCTTTGAACACATTATAATCTAGTTATTATGCATTATTTATCTTACAGTTTAAAGTGTTTGGGAATATTTTACTCTGTTGTTTTCTTGTGCTGGCTGTCAATCATGATGATTTATCTCCTTGAAAATATTGTTATTGGTTTTATTTTCTTAAACCAATTGAGTTCATTTTTTTAAAGATTTTATTTATTTGTGTGTGAGAGAGAGAGAAAGAGGGAGAGAACACACAAGTAAGAGCATCAGGCAGAGGGAGAAGCAGGATCCCTGCTGAGCAATGAGTCTGCTGCGGGGCTCCATCCCGGCACTCTGGGATCATGATCTGAGCTGAAGGCAGCCACTTAACACATTGAGCCACCCAGGAGCCCCTTGAGTTCATTTTTTTATGGAGATTTATCTACAAGAATTCTTTGAGATCTAGGTTGAAGGTGATTTCCTAAAGAAAGAGTGTGTGTTTTTTTTTCCTTCTAGACATCTGAGGAACCACTTTATATTCTTATGTTGGTGCTTTTTTGGACCACTTAGGGAGTGTGAATTTGAACCCAAAATCTGAAGAAAAAAAAAAATAAAAGAGAAAAAAAAGGGTAAAGTTGTGATTACAAATGCTCATTAGATTTTCTTCCAGCTTATTTATTGTCAAAGTCAAGACTGATAAACGTCCTCACCATCTTTTTTGTTGGCTATGTATGTGTGCCCATGTGGCTGTAACAGAATGCCATCGACTGGGTGGTTTAGAGAACACATTCATTTTCTCACAGTTTTGGAGACAAGGAAATTCAAGATCAAAGTGTCAACAAACTCAGCTTCTGGAGCAAGCCTTCCATCCTGTTTATAGATGGTTGTTATGTTGGTGCCCCTCACAGAGCCCTTCCGTGGTGCACATGCCTGGTGAGAGAGCTAGCCCTCCAGTGTCGTTCCTTCTCTGGACACTAATTGGATCACATCTTGGCCTCACCCTCCTGGCCTGATTTATCCTTAACTACTTCTTTAAAATGCCCATTTCCAAATATAACCCCACTGGACATTTAAGGGTTCTACATCTAAATTTTGAGAGAACACAAATATTCGATCCATAACAGTTGGGTAGTAACTTTCCTGGCAGACCCTTTTTCATTGAAGAAATGAGGATTGGGGCTCTCAGTTTTATACAGAGATCCTTGCTCTGACTCCTCACCTTGTTTTAACCTTAGAGTAAATTTCCTGTTCCTATGATTTCATTAAAAGGAATTCTTTAGGCAATTGGGAATGACTAATGTCCCCAGGGAAACCAATGTCTTCAGGACTTCTACCACTGGATTTATTTTTAGCTTTTAAGAATTTTCTATAGCTTCCATTCAGATTTGGTATATATTTAAAATATTTATTTCATATATACATACACACATCTCTTATATGCATATAACTTGTATAAATAATGCATATAACATGTATACATATACACATTATAGGTATATAATATATAATGAATATAAAATATTTAAAATATATAACATATATGCTATTATAAAATATTTATATATATTTTACGGGCACCTGGGTGGCTCAGTTGGTTAAGCGACTGCCTTCAGCTCAGGTCATGATCCCGGAGACCTGGGATCGAGCCCCACATAGGGCTTTCTGCTTGACAGGAAGCTTGCTTCTTCCTCTCTCAGTCCCTCTGCTTGTGTTCCCTCTCTAGCTGTGTTTCTCTCTGTCAAATAAATAAGTAAAATCTTTAAAAAATATCCATATATATATTTTACCCTATATTTTAGGTTATTTAGTTTTCACTTTTGTTATGTACAAAAGAAAATAAAATAGTAGAGAACATATAACAGGCTCTTATATATGTATCCCATAGGATGAACAATGATCAACATTTTGTCAAACTTACTATAGCATTTAAAGTTATAATATCACATTATTCCACCTCACAAACCAATGTATGTAATTCTACAAATAAAGTCATTTTCTACATCAATACCTAGAAAGTTACAGAAAGATCTTATTCTAATATCCCTTGATGTTTCAAAAGTGTCATTTTATAATTGGTTTGTTCCAATCTGGATCTAAATAAGGTGGAACTTGCTCTTTGCTTTTTTGTTTTTGTTTTTATTTTGAATTCCCTTTAATCTAGAATAGTCCCCCTTTTTGTTTTTGAATTCCAAAGACTCACTGAAAATTAGTCAGTTACCTTATAGAACTGCTTCCTTATGATGTATAAAATGTGTCTGTACTCTTCATATTGCCTGTAAACTAGGAAATAGATACAAAGGCTGGATTGTATTTGGATTCAATATCATTGGCGTGGGTATTTCATAGGTTTTGTTGTGGACTGTATATGCATGAATCCAGAAGGCACATATATGTCTGGCAAGCATAATATTATGATGAGATTGGTCAGTAGTACAGATGCATGAAATGAAATCTTGTGAAATCCCTTGTTAACCTTTTTGCCTATTACTTTTACTATCTATTGATGATTATTATGTCCTTTAGTTTTTTTTAAGGGATTGCCAATTGATGATTTTCTAATTCCATCACTTTCTCCATATTTATTAGATGAAAATTTTCTGAAAAGAATTTCCCTCACAACCTCAGGTTATTAGGTGTCTCTGAAGTTGAATTGGTACAGAAGAGAGGATAAATGTTTAGTTTTTTTTCTATTTAATTACCAATGATCATAGTAAACGGTTTCTACCTTAGTGACTCAATGACATCCAGTAAGTTTGGGTGTATTATGTTTTAGGTTGGTGCCTTTGCCAGGATGCTTCCAATTGTTTTTATAAGAAGAGGGAATATAAATAGAAAATAAATAATCAAAGATATTGGCTACATTCTTTTCTCGGGTTCATAAAAAGTTGTTAGACATCCTATTGCTAGGATTTAGGTAAATACCTTCATATTGGCATAACAGTAATTCTTAATTTCTTTTTTAGAGGTGGGGAGAGGGGCAGAAGGAGGGCAAGAGAATGAATCTTAAACCAACTCCATGCCCATCTTGGAGACTAGTGAGGGGCTTGATCTCACAACCCTGAGATTATGACCTGAGGCAAAATCAAGAGTCTAACTCTTAACCAACTAAGCCACTCAGGAACCCCAAGAGTAGTTCTTAATTTGGTGAGCATTCAAAATTGAATTTCCCAGTCCTTTTAATCTTATGCCATTATTAGTGTTGCCATTCATTCTTGTTCTTTAAGGTCATTGTGATCCTACATTCCAATAATGATTTTCCCGATTTTTTTTCTTTTTTCTTTTTCTTTTTTTTTTAAAGATTTTATTTATTTGACAGAAAGAAACACAGCCAGAGAGGGAACACAAGCAGGGGGAGTGAGAGAGGGAGAAGTGGGCTTCCTGCCGAGCAGGGAGCCCGATGTGGGGCTCGATCCCGGGTCTCCGGGATCATGACCTGAGCCGAAGGCAGTCGCTTAACCAACTGAGCCACCCAGGCGCCCACCGATTTTTTTCTAATATTTTATTTCCCCAGCACTCACTCCTTCATCCATAGAATATCAAGACTTTTCTTAATCGCTTTTACCCAGCAAAGGATTAATAATGGGTAATAAAACAGTCAAATAGTGATTTGTTTTTAACTCATGTTAATAAGAACGAGAGAGAGAGAATTAAGGGTTATAGGAGTGAATTTATTAGCATCCAAAGAAAAGATAAATGGCACTTTAAGCAAACTTAGAATTAATACTTTGTGAAAACATTCATTAATATGACTGTTTCTTTTTCTACCTTGTATTTTATCAATACCTTTTTGTGTGGAGAAAATAGAGACATCAATGTAGTACAAGCACCTTACTTAAAAGGCAAGTGGGTCATATTTGTATTAAATAACAGTTATGAAAATCATCACAAACAAGTCACTGAATAAGATTTGATGAATTAGGTTATACCCAAAGAAAGGTGCTGCAGCAGTGTGTTTAACAACCAAGAAGGACACATTCTGGTCATAAACCATGTATGGGAATCTGTATTACGTACGAGTAAAGAGAGGTAAATATATTACATAAATGAGAAACTAGGAGCAGACATGTTGTTTTAAGTAGCAAGGATTTGGCTGCAATAATTATTGGTATTAAAATGTGGGTATCTAAGTCTATAATTAAAAAAAAAGCTCACTCTTCCCAAGACAATCTATAGTTTAATAATAACAGGATGAAGTCGTGTAACAAAAATTTTGATATGCAATATATAGACAGAAAACATGTATATAAAACCTTCTAATTTTAAGTGCTCAGTTTGAAAAGCCTCCTTTTAAAAAATAATAAAAATAAATAAAAATAAAAAGCCTCCTTATTTCTCTAAGACACAGGAGATGTCAAAAAATGCAAAGTGTGTATTGTAAGATGAGATAGCACATGTCATGCCATCAGACCAAGCAGCATTTCCATGTGATAAGTTTTCTGTATGCTGGTGTCAAAGAACTAATTGGTGAAGAAAAGCATGTTAACAATTAGAGTTGGCGTTCACTCATTCATTTATGCAGCAATCACATAAATACCATGTGCCAGATAGAGTTCCAAGTGCTAAAGGAAAAAAAAAAGAATAGTAATAAGGACACTTCATTTAAGGAACTCATAGTCTCTTTGGAGAATTGTGCACAAAGATAGTTAACAGTAGTTCACTATGAAACGTGTTATCATGGAAATATGAAAGATGTGCTGTGGGTGACTTGAAAAGCGTGGGGATTCTTTTGTCTGGGTAAGTTGGAAAGAGATTTTCCAAGAGGATAAGTTTAACTTTGAATGTTGAATACTCGTCAACCAACTAGACAAATGGAGAATGGTGATTTCAAATTAGAAAAACAAACACTTTTGTAAAGAAAGGAAGTTTTAAAGCAGCAGGTAGTGAGTAACATGTAGAGTAACATTAGAGTAACATGTAGGTCTGTGTGATTGGAGGAGAGAGTGCCTGAGAGAAACTGGCAGGCTATGATGTCCCAGGAAATGTGAGGGAAGATGGGGAAGGCTGGATGCCCTGAGAAGCAGCTTGGGCTTATAGACTCCAGTGTTCACTGGTGTCCAGCAAAGGTTTTTGATGTAGTTTTATGTAACCAGTTCTGTGGTTTGTGGCAGATAAGGGGAAGATGGGGAGAAATTGCAGGCGGAAAGATGAGTTTGAAGGATACTGTCAGAGTTGATGGGATAATGAACCAAAGCAGTTGTGGTAAGACTGCTTAAATTGGTGACAGTTTCAGAAGTTCTTAAAACACAGAATCAGTTAGACTAGAGGAATAATAGTTGAGCATCATGGGTTATAGGGAGAATCAAGGGTTATTCTGAAATAGTAAACTGTGTAGATTACAGTGGCAGTGAATCAAGAACAGCTGGCAAAATAGGTTTTAGGGAAAAATTTCCTGAACTTGGCTTTGGGTATGTTAGGAGCTAAAGAATACCCAGGAAGAACTATGAGGCATAGACACCTAAAGATATCTTCCTTCCCATAAAATAAGTTTACAAGGGAAGCATCAAGCTATCTATCCATTTGGGATTTGATTCAGTTTGATGGATTTTCATTAAAGCAAAGGATTATTTTTCTGCCTATGGAAAAAAAAAGCAAAACTTATGAATATGGAACAAACATGTTTATCTAAAGCATCAAAAAGCTCAAAGGACCTTTTGATGTGAATTTTCATAATGCAGATTTGAGAAAATTATTCTTGTGTTTCCATTTTAGATTCATATTGTAAGATTAGGCTCAAGGTTATCTTTAATCTTGATTGATAGAGATTTAATGCAAAGTATACAAACTTTGTTCAAGGTTTAGGAGATAGAAGGTTGTGAGGAATTTGGAGGATTTGGAGCTTTCAAGGACTTTTAAAAACTAATAAACAATGTTTACAAAACAAAGGTTAAAATTATTTGGAATTATTGACAATGATTCAACTATCATTTAATTCCTGACAGTATTTGACAAGCAAGCTTTTTTCCCCCTCTATTCATTATTTCAGAGTTTTCTTTCACAAGCACCTCAATGTTTTTTCTCTTCTTGTTTCTTAATTGAGGCAAAGTTTAGAGAAATTAACATTGTTGAGAATATCCAACAGCAAGCCAGAATTTGAGAGTTAGCCTCTCTCTCCCTCTCCTCTTTCTCCAGCTGTTTTCTAAAGTGTCCACCCAAGTGGAATCTATAGTTATTAACAAATGTTATTGTTAAAATATGCCAGTAACTCTGTGGTTTCATTTTTTGCTATATTTTTGAGTATTCAGTAAGATTGCTGAGTATTTAGTAAAAGGCCAAAATGCCTCTCTCACTAAGCAATTCATAAATGAATGTGAATGACTTAGTACTATCAGTAGCACTGAGCCGGAGACTTAGCTGGAAACTAGTGGACTAAACCTTGTAGATATGACAGCAATAGCCCAAGTCATTCAGCATTAAGCTTACCTTTACATAAGCCAGTGGGAGCTGAACACAGAAAAGGAGTTTTTAATATGTTAAGAAACAATAGATACCCAAAATGCACTACTAACATAACTTAATTTGTGCTTTTGTGACTTTTTAGAGAAACATAGTATTTATACCACTATTAAACAGAATATCCTTAAATAAAAAGCATCAAGCGTGGTTTGACTAGTAGCATCTGGAAAGAATCAGTCACTCTGCCTATAATGTTTCTAAGCAACCACAAATTGGAGCAATGCAAGGATAGTTCATGGGAAGTTAAAGCTGTAATTTTTAGATTTTTACAATTTTGGATCTGCTGTAGGGAAAAAATACTAAAATCTAATTTATATGTTTTATCTTTATGTATTAAATACAGATTTCATGTGACATCAAATAATCACAGCTTTCTGTGAACAAATGGACCTTTTCAGGAAGTTCAATTTAAGACTTTGTCATGTATCATGATAATCTGCATGTGTAGTGCAGCATAATTATTCTGTGAAATCTAAGGCAACATTGCAACCATGGTATTATTATTATTATTATAAAGCTATGAATTTGCTGACATAATTCAGATACTTAACTTAAAAATTTCAGTTGGATTGAATCCAGTCATTATCCAATAATATTTCAGTGTACATTTTTACAGTATAAATCTAAATGTAAGTCATCAATTTTTCCCTTTTTGCTGATATATTTGCATTTTTCAAATTAATTTAAATGGAAATATGTTTTACACAAATTACTACTTAAAATCCTTGGAAGTAAATCTTAAAATTCTGCCGCTTAACTAGAAGACAGAAAAATACAGACTTTCTTAGTATTCTATAATAAAACCATTTAAAAATTTAAAAATGACGGGACTTCTTTTTTTTTCCGTGAAGTAAAGTTTCTATTTCACAATGTAAAATCAAAGCATAAGTAGCTGAGAAGAAATGAAATAAATCTGACTCATACATCATGCAGGAGAGATTTTCTTCTCATGCAAATTTAGAGTACATTTGTAAAAATGTTCCATGTAGTCAGAGAATTTTATAAAGACTATTAGGACCTTTATATTAGATAACCGGTTGAGCTCATCATAAGAAATGTAGGAATGTTGCCTATTATTTTGGGAGGAGGTTGTTGACAGAACATATTCTATCGTCACTAAAAAATCATTAGTTGATCTTTGTAGTATATCAATTTTCACCAACAGAATAAGCAAGGGTTCTATGCTGGCAAAAAAGAGTTTTATATGCTGTATGTAGTTCTTTGGTCTTTGGGGTTTTTTTTATGGATTTTTCTGTTGTTGTTGTTGTTGTTTGTCTTTTGGACTAGAAGAAATTTTGTATCTACAAATAAGAAAATAGTGCCATGTTATAAATGCAACATGATATTTTTCTCTTTTTTATTTATTTCAGAGAGAGAGAGAGAGAGAGCATGTGAAAGAACAGGGCCTGGGAGGGGCAGAGGGAAAGGGGGAGAGAGTCTTAAGCAGATTCTCCATTGTGTGGAGCCCCACTTAAGGCTGGATCCCATGACACTGAAATCTCAACCTGAGCCCAAACCAAGAGTCAGTTGCTTAACCAGTTGCACCACCCAGGTACCCCAACATTTTTCTTTTAAGTGACACAGACTAAGGGCCAAAAGAGACCAGTAGAGTGGCTCATTCAGTTAATCATCTCCCTTCAGCTCAGGTCATGATTTCACGGTCCTGGGATCAAGCCCCACATCGGGCTTCCTGCTTAGTGAAGAGCGTGCTTCTCCCTCTCCCTCCACTGCTTCCCATGCTTGTATTCTCTGTGTGTGCGTGTCTGTGTGTGTCTGTGTGTGTGTCAAATAAATACTATCTTAAAAAAAAAAAAGGGAGGGAGAGAGAGAGGGATGGAGGAAGGAAGGGAGGGAGGGAAAGAGAGAAAGAAAAGAAAGGAAAAGAGAAAGAAAAAGAGAAAGAAAGAAAGAAAGAAAGAAAGAAAGAAAGAAAGAAAGAAAAGAAAAGAAAAGAAAAGAAAAGAAAAGAAAAGAAAAGAAAAGAAAAGAAAGACATTTGAAAGAAAGAGAGAGAGAAAGAAAAAAAGAAAGACCAGGAGAAATTACTTAGTCTACCTTAAGAGCACCCTACTGTAAACACATAGACTTTGTTCCTTTAGACATCGGTGGGCAAATGAATTTGTAAAACAGCCAGAATGGAGACTGTGAAGACCGAGTTTGCAGTGGGCACATCCCTCTATCAGCTAGCCTTCCACAAGGCAGACCCCTAGATAGCTCTTCTCCAACCGTCTGGCCACACAAATGATTAAAGCGTTCATTAGTACTTTCTACCTATGTCACCGTCCAATATTGTGCCCTGGGCTTTGGTTCCTTCCTTCTGGCTCACAAGTCTACTATCTATGATTTCAATTCACCAGTATTCTTTGAACACCCATTGTGAACCTCTAATGCAGAAACCTAACAGGTGACGAAGATTCAGACACCGCTTTCCTTCTGTGGAGGAGGATGGACACATATGTTATTAACGCTAATAAAAAATAATTCTGCCACGTGTTTGTCAGACTGTCACAAAGGAGAAGGAATTGCTTTCTAAGGGTCCAGCTTCACAATGAAAGTAAAAGGCACTCCATGTTCATTATCACACTCAGTTCTCTCAATGATCCTGTGTGTGGATAAGGGATTCCAAAATCACATAAGTAACCACTAGTATGCCTGAACTTAGACCCAGGTCTGCTAGTCTGAATGAATATCTGACTCCAAATATTTTACCATTAGCTTGCTACTTGCATTATTTCCAATCTGGGAAAACTGGGAAGATTCCTCCAAGAGGATAGATTATAAAGATGTAATTACAAAGCTTTTTTTTTTTCTCTTTTAAATGAGTAAAGTTTCAAGTTTTCATAGGGAATCTATGTACCTAATAAAGTCACTTTATGTCACCATATGTCACTCTTATGTAGGTGAGAAGCAGTTCAGACCTGTGAAGTTGTTAAATATTAAAGTCTGTAAATGGATTTTTTGTAGTAAGCAGCTGCACCGTGCACATGGGGCAATGCTTTCTGGCCAGAAAGGAGGAGTTTCCTCTTCCTGGTGAGAGTTTATGTTTTTTTCTTGAAGGGAGGAGGTCAAAACCCTCTCTCTCAAGCATTATCATAGTGATTGATACTGTCCATTTAAAATTTTGTGTATGGTGCTTTAATGAGAGCACATATTAAAAAACTCACCTTATTGTTCAGGATCTAGGACAAGTGATATGGCTTTTAAAATGTCAGTTCTGCAGAAATAAAGTGAGAAGATAAAGTTTGCTTCCTAGGTTAGGAAGATCAATATGATTACATATACTTGACACATGGCGAAGACTCTGTGCATGTTCTCTTTTCCTTATGATCCTCAGACTGTCAGAATGTCTGGCCCTGAGATTTCCTGGTACAGGAGTGTGCGCAGCTCCTCCATTCGGCCTTCTTTATGTGACATCATGCGATTTGGGAAAGTCATGTTTCTAATGCTTCACCCGTATCTGTGGCCTGAAGCCCTTTATCATCTTGGCCAAATACCGGATTGAATTTGGCACCAACTTGGTTCAGGGGTCAACTTTCAGTACAGTGGCTAGAGTAAACGAAGCTGTTCTTTGTGCTTTTACTTCTCTGAAGAAAGACAGTATATGACCTTAGGCAGCTTACTTATCTTTTCTCAGCCTCAGTGTGCTCATCTGAAAAATAGAATTCTATCTGCTTCAAAATGTTGTCATAAGAGCATAATAAATGAGATGTTTTAGGTGCAGGTATAATGTGAACTTTTCCTTCCCCTTCTTCTTGAAGTCAGTGACAATTGGTCGGGACTTGTACTTCTTATGAAAGACACAATAATACAGTGGTTAAAAAATGAATTCCAAGGGGCACCTGGGTGGCTCAGTTGGTTAAGCAACTGCCTTCGGCTCAGGTCATGATCCTGGAGACCCGGGATCGAGCCCCACATCGGGCTTCCTGCTCCGCGGGAAGCCTGCTTCTCCCTCTCTCAGTCCCTCTGCTTGTGTTCCCTCTCTGGCTGTGTTTCTCTCTGTCAAATAAATAAAATCTTTTAAAAAAAAAAAAAAAATGAATTCCAAAGCTTAGCAGACCTAAGTTTCAACCTAATTCTCCTGCATGGTGGCTGGAACTCTTATTTTTTGTCTGTTTGTTTTTCATTTCTAAGTTAAAATAATAGTACCTAAACTCACAGATTTCAGTATTTAAGAAAACTTATCTATGCTCACATATAAAACATCTGGCATAGAATAAAAATATAAATTTGGGTAGGAGCCAACTTCAAGATTTCAAATGACCCTCTTGGGTAATAATGGGAGTGATAAATGATTTATTCACAATACAAAGTCATCATTATGTGGAAAAACAGGTGTCCATATATAGAGTTTTACTTCACTTCAGTTTCATCCAATAATATTTGAGTACCTAGTAGTTATCAGGCATTATGCTTAACTCTGGAGACAGAAAAAAATTGGTAAGACACTAGTTGTAGATTATATACGAATATAGATGGTTTTTTATCTCTCACTTGTTAAACATTTACTGTGTTTCAAGCGCATGGAATAAAAATAATACTAAAATTTACTGAATGCCCATTGTTAAGCTTCATTATGAAACTCTGTGCTAAATTTTTCATGCATTATTTCATTCAGACTCACATTGCTCTTAATGAAGTATATTTTGTTTTCACATCTAATAGATGAGAAAACAGTCTTAAAGTGTAAATAACTTGTCTAGGGTTATATAGATTCTGTTTATAAACAGAATCAGAATCTAAATCCTAAATACCTACTCTACTTTTAAACAGGTCTATGAACACCAGATGCCACAATTTTCCTTTGTGAATTGTACCATTTTCCCCAAATGAACAATTTCTCTTAAATAGAATTCACATCATTTTTATGTATGTATATATATGTACATATATATGTATATGTTTATATGTTTAGATGTATATATATATATACACTCATATATATACACAAAAAGGCTAATATAGGTGTTTTGGAAAAGCAAATGGAGCAGATAGAATTGATCAAACCTCCATTGCCATTGACAATAAGAGCTGATAATAAGTGGTGATAGTGGGCACGTAAACAATTTAAAGTCATGTTCAAAGTTACTATCTGTCTGGGCTATGACAATACAATAAAAGCACAAAACAGCTTTGAGGAGCTTGGATACAGGAAGTAAATTACCTGTCAGTGCCTCAGATCTTGCCTTTTCTAGGTGCATTAGCCAGGAAAAGTAAATATGAGGTAAATTTCAATAAAAAGATGTGTGAATCTACTACTGGTTCTGATCAAAGCTTTTTAGAGTAGTGATAAATGCACAGTTCTGGGGATAGATAACACATAACCACAAAGACAATGAACAGTCATCTTATTCTTAGAATGGGGCTCTGCAAACTGTAATTCATGGGCCTTGATCTTGATTACTGCTGTTTCTTATAAATAAAGTTTTATTGGGACACAACCACGTCATTCATTTAGACATTGTTTGTAGTTGCTCTTATGCTTCAATGGCATAACTGAGTAATTGTTACAGAGATTGTACAGCTCTCAGAACCTGAAATATTTATCATCTGGCCTTTTGTAGAAAAATGTTACTGATACCTGACTTAAAAGATTATCTAAATTCTGGAGTTTTCAAAGGAAAGGGACAAATCAGCATAAAACAAACAAAATATACAAGGTTCTTTTAAAAAATTACTTAATGATTGTTTAATTTCCCCCTTTTGTAAACCTATTATTTTGCAGAAAGTGATTATTTCACCAAGGCTTTCTAAAATTTTCCTTGTATGTGTTATGAAATAAGTTTTAAATATATTTATTCTTTTAACAAATAGATTTGAGTAGATTCTGAGTCCTAGTACTGAGCTGAGCCCTGGAAATAAAGTTGAGTTATATACAGCCCACATTCTTGAAGAATTCACAGGAGTTTATATTGTGTCTTCTTAGTTAAGTCCGGTCTCTTATATATAATATGCTTCTTATTCTTTGTCCCGATGCCCAAATAATATGAAGCCACTCTATGCTGGCTGGTGGAAATGTGAAATATTCCCAAACCTATATGAGCTCTGGAATGGTTCAATCTGTTGGTTTCCAATGATTCTTTCTCCAGCTTCATGGATCCTCAACACATGCATGTCTGGATCGTTATATAATCAGAGAATTGGCATGGAGGGTGTTTTCAGATCTCTGGGATGTGTGCACCATTTCTTTCTCTCTCTCTCTCTCTCTCTCTCTCTCTCTCTCTCTCTCTCTCTCTCTCTCTCTCATACTCTGCCTGCAAAGTCTACCTGCCTCAGCCATCCTCAACTCCAGTTTCTGTCTTTTTAGTGTATTACAAAAATTGGGCTCCGGTTGGATCCCATATTTCTTGCTTTCTTTGTATAAACTGCCTTCAGCTAGTAAGCTGGGGAAACTGTCAAGTTCAACACTTTATTTTCTTCTTCTCAGAGATCATAGGGATATTTACTAACAAATGACTGAAAATAGTTGGTTCATATATTTTGTTTGGTTATATAGTTATTTATGGTGGGAATATAATTTCCCTAGTGGCCAAATCTTCATGGGAAGAACAGAAAGTCACAATTATTGTAAATGAATGGTGAGATATAATGGATAATAGTAAAATATTTACTTAGGTTTCCAGAGGCAGGAACTACTAATTACGTAGAAAAGTTGGACTAAAATTTATAAGGAATATGTGACATTTGAGTTGAGGTTTTAATGTATAGGTAGGAATTTGGCCCTTGATACTTATTTTTTCATTTATTTGAATTTAGCCAATTGTATTTTCAATTCTTTTCAGTGATTACAGCAGCCCTTTACTTTTCAAGCCTTCCGTTAAAATAATCACACCTTATTCATAAAAATTGGTCTTCCTTAAAATATTAAAATAATTTGACTGATAGGACATTTTCTCCCTCATCTTCTTATCTTTCCTTATATATTATTCTCCTTCTTAGGCATATTTACACCTTTATTCCTATTGAAATCTTAGCTGTCCTGTATCATCAATTCCAACTTATCAATTGTTGGCATAACAGTAATACATTTAGAAACCAGAGTGGATTATATTCATAGGTTATGAATTGTATTTTATTTGAAAATGAATTTAGAAACCCCATTGTCCCCTTCGTCTTAAGATTTAACTCATCAGCTCTAGCAGAAAATTTACTGTAAAACATAAATTAACAGAATTTGATAGACCAAAATATGCAGAATTAAAATGAAGCATTTAATATGGAGGAAGCAGAATAGGGCCTATTATCTTGATTGGTATGGGGAGCCCTAGGAAGCCCTAATTGCCTAGGAAGGAAGGATGCCTTTTTATTCCTTATTCAAACTTAGACAAGGCTGGAGAAATTAGAGTAGGAGGCCAGAGTGTAACAAGCACTACTTTTAACACCATTTTAAGAAGAGTTGTTTATAACAGTGCTTGGGGATTTCATAAAAAATGACATTTCTTTTTTCCTAGTTTCATATATTCTTCAGAAGTCACTGGACTTTCTCTCGTTTTAAAAAGTAAATTCTGGAGACCCTAGGCAATAATTTCCAGGCAGTATAACCTTTACTAATAGCAATAAATATGTCTGGAAATATATTAACTCTTTTAGATCTCCACAGCATCCTTAATGAAGTTTGAGTCAACACATTTCTCAATGATTCTGTGGTAGACGAAAAGAATTAATACATCTAGTGGACATAGGGTATTAAGACCTGGTCCTTGAATCTCCTCTTAAGACCTAGTTTCCATTATTGAGATTTACTAAGCAATGTGGCACAGTTTGGAGGTTAACAGATTAGAACAACACATATTCATTCACTTGTCGGTTTTACCATTGTCTTAGAATTTACTATCTTAAAGTAACTTAGAAAAAAATAATTCTCCAAAGAATAGTATTTTTAAAGGTTTGTTTTCTCTAGGGAGGCATGTTGTTATACTGAAAAGAGGATCATTTTTGTTGGCAGTGGAAGGAACTTACAATTTGGAGTCAGACACACCTGGGTCTAAATTCCAAATCTTCTACTTATCGTCATACATACACTTTTATACCAACATTTTCTTACAAAACTCCTATGCTCTATCTCCCCCACATTGAACTGACAAAGAGGGAGAATGATGTAAGAGAAATAAACTGGTTTCAAACCCCCGTTCTGTTATTTTCCCACTGTGTGGCCTCAAATAAGTTGCTTGATTTCTGTGATCTTTAATTTCTTTATGTATATAGAAATGGGATTTATCGGATAATGATATACATTTTATGGGCTATTCCTCGGATTCAATAAGTTGCTATATATCAAGAGAAAAGCCAGTGGCTTACTTAGTATAGAGTAGTTGCCAGTAAGTGACAATTTTGTTTCAACAGTATTAATATAAATCATCGAGTTACAAAAATGAGTATATCCTGTTTGTCACAATAGGAATGGCACATCTGCGGACCCTGTGACTCATCTCTTCACCATGTTCTAGCTGCCATTTATGTGCTGTGGGAGAATAATAGCCAAATCTCTGTTCCTGGACAGTTGGTAGAGTTATTTTTCAGCCTAGGAAGTTTCCACCGGCTTCCCTAGGGCTTAATTTCAGAGGTGTTAGGTTTGGGAACAAGGAATCATTTTCATCTACTTAGTAGCTGGCACAAAAAAGAAAATGAAGGCATGGAAATTGGTTTTACATACCAATGAAAAGAGAAGCTTGTTATCAGTTCTACCTCCAAAAAAGAAAGACTGGGAGTACTGTTTGATGAAGACAGAAGGTACGAGCAGGTGCTCTTTCTGAGCTCAGCATCATCTGATAGTGCTTCAAACAATGCCAAGTCTTAATGGGGGCTGAGTTTAATAAAATTCCACAGTCAGCTTTTATCAAGGCCACTGCAAAGGAGTTCTCTGCAGAAATGATCCAGAAAGGGTGTGTGTGTGTGTGTGTGTGTGTGTGTGTGTGTGTGTGTGTTTAAATGGATGAAATATTGAGTACCTGCTTAATTAGCAATGGGATAATATATGCAGCATTTCTTTGTAGATTGGAAAACACTATGCCAATAGGAGCAATTGTCATTGCTAATATTATAATGATAATGTTTAGAATTCTTTTTATTTCACTTTTTTGTCTGTTTCCAAGTCTGTAGATGTACCATAGTCTTAATTCTTCAGCACGGCCAACTTTTAGGAAACCATTAAAGTAATGCCCCTGTAATCAGAAATGTGGGACAAGATCTGTTGTGCTCTCTTTAATGTCTTCGGTTTATTTTTTAAGTGATTTAAAATGATTTCCAGAGTTTTCATTTTTCTTAAATATTTTTTCTTAGGAGGGCACATATTGCATGGAGCACTGGGTATTGAACATAATGAATCTTGGAACACTGCCTCAAAAACTAATGATCTATTTTGCGGTGACTAACATAACACAATAAAAATTAAAAAATATATATTTTCTAACTTTTACTAATAATCATTTGCAAAATAATACCAAGCCTTTTGGGGCACCTGGTGGCTCAGTTGGTTAAGCGACTGCCTTCGGCTCAGGTCATGATCCCGGAGACCCGGGATTGAGTCCCACATCTGGCTCCCTGCTCGGCGGGAGGCCTGCTTCTCCCTCTCTCACTCCCCAATGCTTGTGTTCCCTCTCCGGCTGTGTTTCCCTCTGTCAAATAAATAAAATTAAAAAAAAAAATAATACCAAGACTTTAAAAAATGGATAATAAGGTCTTTGTTGTTAGTATGTTCAATTTAACTTCTCCTTTGCCCGTGTCATTGCCATATTTATTCACATACTTCTTATTCTGCCCCCTCCTCTTTAGCGAGACAGTTTATTCACTTAAAAATAATTTCTGAACATGTGCTATATATGCTAGAAGGACCCTGAGGACACACTGGTAAGCACTGCCACTTCTCTTAGACATGAGACAAGCCATCACCTGACTAGTACAAAATTAAACTTGATGGGTGCTATAAAGGAGAAGAACAGGCTACTGAGTGAACATGTAATGGACGTTGGGCTTAGTCAGGAGGCCAGGAAGGCTTTCCCCTGGAGTAGAAAGCACACACGGATTTAGAGCCAAAACCGTGTTGCCTTTTGACAAATTGTTTTGGAACTTCCTGCTGTTTCCTATAAAATGGGAATAATAATGTTTATCTCACTTACTTGGCGTGTAGGTTAAATGCACCACAACAATTTCGACAACCAGCCGTGTCTGTGGTGATCCATTGTTTTCGTGTGTAGTCAGAGCGGTCTTTTTAAAAAGACTCCCAGATAATGCTGCAGCTCTGCTCACAGCCCCTTGTAGCATTCTCTCAGGAAAAATCCAAAATCCTTCCCAGTGGCCCACAAAACCCAAATTAATTAATACTTGCTCACCTCTCCTACCTCACCTCATTCTCTGCCTTGCTTACCTATTTCTAGTCATAGCATTTTATTTTATTATTTTATTTTTTACTATTCTTTAATCCCATCAAATCAAGTGAGTTTCCAGCTACTGGCCCCTTGCATCTCCTGTATTCACTCTTCTGTCTCTGGAATGCTTCTTTCAAATTGTCACATCACTCACTGGCTCATTTCTTTGAGATCTCTTGTGGAAATGTCATCTCCTCAGAAATGATACTTATCCTCATGCCTCTTATGTAAATTATCTCCTTCCACCCATATTTCCTACTCTGAAATTCTCTGGTTCTCTTCTCCTTTACTCTGCTTTCAGTATTCTTCACAGTGTTTATTGATAACACTGATCATTATAAAACATCACAATAAGAACATTTGCTAATAATAATATTTAATATTTGCCAGGCTCTCTTCTAAGCCCTTTATAGCTATTAACTCATTTAATATTCCATATAATACACAGAGATAGATAAGTACCGTTAACCTCATTTTACAGGTAAGGGAGTAAAACAGAGTAGTCACTTAACTTTTCTAAGGGCACACAGCCACAGATAAGTGGTCAAGTAAGAATTCAGGGCCAGACAGTATTGATTACAAATGTTATGCTCTTAACAGCTATGCTCTGCTATCTCTCAGCTTGGGGGTGTGCTATATAGTCATTTTTTTTTCTTGTTGGTTCTGTTTTCTTGCTGGTATATAAGCTCCATGATGGGGACTGTTTGTGCAGGGCCTAGAACACTGGCCGTGGATGCTCAGTAAATGTTTGTAGCTAGCAGTGCCTGAATGCACTTAGTGCAGTGCCTAGCGAAGGTGTTTTTTCTTTCTTTCCTTCTTTCTTTCTTTCTTTCTTTCTTTCTTTCTTTCTTTCTTTCTTTCTTTCTCTCTTTCTATCTTTCTTCTTTCTTTCTTTCTTCCAAGATTCATTGTTTATGCCCCACACCCAGTGCTCCATGCAGTACATTCCCTCAATACCCACCACCAGGCTCTCCCATTCCCCCACCCTCTCCCTTCCCAAACCCTCAGTTTGTTTCTCAGAGTCCAAAGTCTCTCATGCTTCATCCCCCTCTCTAATTTACCCCAGTTCACATTTTCTTTCCTTCTCCTACTGTCCTCCATGTTACTCCTTATGCTCCAGAAGTAAGTGAATCCACCTGATACTTAACTTTCTCTCCTTGGCTTATTTCACCCAGCATAATCTCTTCCAATCCAGTCCATGTTGCTACAAAAGTTGGATATTCATCCTTTCTGATGGAGGCATAATATTCCATTGCATATATGGACTGTATCTTCTTTATTCATTCGTCTGTTGAAGGGCACCTTGGCTCTTTCCACAGTTTGGCAATTGTGGCCATTA
>PITA01009963.1:59529-74600 GCA_004023965.1 Spilogale gracilis
TATGGCCCTTCTTTTCACTACATCTGTATCTTTGGGGTAAATGCCCAGTAGTGCAATTGCAGGGTCATAGGGTAGCTCTATTTTTAATTTTTTAAGGAATCTCCACACTGTTTTCCAAAGCGGCTGCACCAGCTTGCATTCCCACCAACAGTGTAAGAGGGTTCCCCTTTCTCCGCAGCCTCTCCAACACTTGTTGTTTTCTGTCTTGTTAATTTTGGCCATTCTGACTGGTGTAAGGTGGTATCTCAGTGTAGTTTTGATTTGAATTTCCCTGATAGCTAGTGATGATGAACATTTTTTCATGTGTCTGCTAGCCATTTTTATGTCTTCTATGGAGAAGTGCCTCTTCATGTCTCCTGCCCATTTTTTGATGTGTTCATCTTCTTTTTGGATGTTGAATTTGAGTAGTTCTTTATAGATCTTGGATGTTAGCCCTTTGTAGTGTCATTTGCAAACAACAGAAAGAAATAAAAGGTATTCAAATTGGCAAAGAAGAAGTCAAACACTCTCTCTTTGCAGATGACATAATACTGTATGTGAAAAACCCAAAAGACTCTATCCCCAAACTACTAGAACTCATACAACCATTCAGTAATGTGGCAGGATACAAAATCAATGCACAGAAATCAGTTGTGTTCTTATACACTAACAATGAAAATATAGAAAGGGAAATCAGAGAATCGATTCCGTTTACTATAGCACCAAAAACCATAAGATACCTAGGAATAAACCTAACCAAAGACGTTAAGGATTTGTACTTGAGGAACTCCAGAATACTCATGAAAGAAATTGAAAAAGACACAAAAAGATGGAAGAGCATTCCATGCTCATGGATCAGAAGAATAAACATTGTTAAAATGTCTATACTGCCCAGAGCAATCTATACTTTCAATGCCATTCCGATCAAAATTCCACCACCATTTTTCAAAGTGTTGGAACAAACAATCCTAAAATTTATATGGAACCAAAAAAGACCCCGAATCGCTAAGGAATTGTTGAAGAAGGAAAACAAAGCTGGAGGAATCATGTTATCTGACTTCAGGCTTTATTACAAAGCTGTGATCACCAAGACAGCATGGTACTGGCACAAAAACAGATAGATAGACCAACAGAACAGAGTAGAGAGTCCAGATATGGACCCACAAATCTATGGTCAAATCATCTTCGACAAAGCAGGAAAACATAGTCAATGGAAAAAAGACAGTCTCTTCAATAAATGGTGCTGGGAAAATTGGATGGCTATGTATAGAAGAAAGAAACTAGACCATTCTCTTACACCACACACAAAGACAAACTCAAAATGGATGAAAGACCTCATTGTGAGGCAGGAATCCATCAAAATCCTGGAGGAGAACATAGGCAGTAACCTCTTTGACATTGGCCACAGCAACTTCTTTCAAGACAGGTATCCAGTGGCAGAGACAAAAGCAAAAATGAACTTTTGGGACTTCATCAAAATAAAAAGCTTCTGCACAGCAAAGGAAATAGTCAACAAAACAAAGAGGCAACCCAGGGAATGGGAGAGGATATTTGCAAATGAAGGTGATCTTTCTTATGTACATTTATGATAATTATATTTCCTGCTATAGAAATTGACATGTAGAGCTGGGACTAACTATCCCTAGAAAAATTATGGAGTTTGTAATATCTGTCTTTTTTTTTCCAATTTATTTATTTTTTTCTCACCATAGCACATACCATCCCTTATGTCCATCGCCCAGCCACCCCATCCCTTCCATCCCCCTCCCCCTCCAGCAACCCTCAGTTTGTTTTCTGAGGTTAAGAGTCTCTTATGGTTTGTCTCCCTCTCTGTTGTTTCATTTCCCTCCTTTCCCCTATGATCCTCTGCCTTGTTTCTCAACTTCCTCATATGAATGAGATCATATTGTAATTGTCTTTCTCTGACTGACTTATGATAACTATCTTAAGTGCCCTCACTATCCTGTTTTAGCATCCCTTACCCTCTGCTTCTGCCTCCACTGTCCTGTGTTTAGGCCTCATGCTCTCGTCCTGCCCCTGTTATCCTCCTTGGAAGTGATCTGAACTTTCTACTTGAATTATAGACAAGTGAGTGATGACTTAGTGATCCCTTGATGCAGCAGGCTCCTAGCTGATATCATCTGGAAACAATATTCAGTAAATATTTACCCAACACTGACTTATGTTTATAACACTCTGCAAGATGCTAGGAAATTGGGTGAAAATTATGTTCTTCCCCTTCAGAGCATCCTACCCCTTCTAATCCATACTCTAGCATGATTCTCAAATGTCACATTGGCTTCACAATTTTAATGGCTTCAACAAAAAGGCCCTGTGTAGTCTTTTTTTTCTGTTTCCCCATCCCACCTCCTCTCAAGCTCCAATGATACTAATTAGTCTCTGAATCTATCACCCAAATGGCCTTCCAACCTTTATACAACCCCTTCTGTCCCTTACTGTGCTCATGGGTCACTGACTCACTTCTCCTTCATATTCTAGTTCACCCGTCACCACCTCCAAAAATACTTTGCTGCCAGAAAATCCTGCTGCTGTTTATATTGTCCTATTTGCCGGGGGTGGGGGAGCTATGAAGGGTGAATTAAAGTAGGGTCTATGTGTTTATCATTCGTTCCCGTGAAACATTACCTTGTACATGGCAGAATTCCTGCTTCTCTATGGTGGATGTCTCTAAATTGTTTGTTAGAAGGAAAACAAAGTAAAGACCTTTTGGATCAAATTGTAGTGGTAAACCCAATTGTATGAGCACCAGCTTCAGTGAAGTGGGTGGGAAAAGAAGTTTTCAGAGGCTCCAGAATGCTTCCCATTGTTGGCAGGTACTGCTGGCTCTGGGCCGGACTCCAGGTTGCAGAGATGGGTAAGATGACATGATGTGGTCAATCTGGGGATTGACAGTTGGTTCTGAGGTCTAGAATTAATTCTCTGCCCCTGTTCTTCTAAAGACAATGCTTCTAAGGTGTCAGTGAGAGCAATTTTCCACAGTTGAATCACTTTAATAAGAAATCTTTCTTCGTAGTTCCAGCAAATAGCATTTTTCTTGCCCCTGAAAACACAAAATTATTCTGCCAGGAAGAAAATGTTTTGAGAGGGAAGAAAAAAGGTTCATTTCCTTCTCAGGTTAGGGAAATAAAGATAAACCTAAGAGGAGAAAAGGAGACCAGTATGCAAGCATGATTTGAGTTTAAACTGACTAACATAGTTGCATTGCTTAAAAAGTTATAAACAGTCTAAATCACTTTTGTAATTCATATATTCGGTATCTATTGAATACATATAATGCAATGAACACTTCATTTTAATGCAAAGACTTCTAAACTTTTTCACTATGATACGTTTTTTACATGTTGAATTTTATTTGATGTTGTACTGTTTTACTCATCTGTTCAAGAGGAAGATGTTCCTATTTCAACACTTCATTGAGGAATTTGAATAATGATTGAATCGGCATTTTCATTCAAAATTTGTTGAGAACTACACGTGACATTGTACCAGATGCTAAATATATGCAGAGGACAAGCTGAGCACAGCCTCTGGCCTCCCAGAAGCTGGATGCAAGCATTTAATGGGTTCCGGTTGTGGGAAGTGCTGCAAATGAGAAGTGGGATGTGCGCTGAGAATCTTCTCCCAGGGATGTCTGACTTGCCCGGGTGTCTGACCGACCACATTTGTCTGACCTACCAGGAAGGTTGTGGAAGACAACGAAAGTTAAATCTGAGAGCAAGAGAATTAGTGGGAATTGGTTAGTCAACTGAAGGATAAAGTTTTGGAAGAATACTCTTGAAAACAGAGCAATCAGCCTTTGCAAGCATTCTGAGACAGGGTGGAGCATGGCCAGAGCGACAGGAGAGCAGAGAGCCAAGAAAAGAAGAGGCAAATGTAGACAGAAACAGATTGTACACGACCTTGGGGGTCACATGAGCATTTCGGATTTTTTTCAAAAAGCATTGATCACCATTTGAAAGTTATCAAACACATTCTGTTTCGTAACATTGCATCTGATCTATGTAGACTGGTTTGGAAAAAAGTAAGCCCCATGGTCTGAAGGGGAAGAAATATGGCCCATAGAACAGGAGGCCTTTGATTTGGACTAGAACTTATTGTAGAGACAAAGAAATGAGAGAGCGGATTTCTTTCTTTTTCCCTCACTCCTTCATTCCTGTCTCTCTCTCTTATCCCGTCTCTCTTTCTTTTACCTCTTCCTTCATTCCTTCCTTTCCCCCCCTTTTACCTTTTTTTTTTAAAAACATCCTGACTTCAGTACTAAGAGGGACTGGGAAGGGAGTAGATTTGAGTGGAAGGAGATTTAAAAAAAAGTTAAAAGCCATAATTATGACTGGAACTAAGACAGTGTCATTAGAGATAGGGAAACGAGGATGAATTCAGGGGCTGTTGACTGGTGCATGAGTGAGGATGAGGAAGAATTGTCTAAAATGACTTCAGAGTTTCTGATGGGCAGTTCTGGGAATAGCAGTGCTATTCACCAAGGGCAACAACACTGGGGAAGACCCTGTTGAAGAAAATGTCAGTATAGTTTCAGATATTTGAAGTGTGAGGTATCTCTATAGTTTTCAAATTGTATTGCTAAGTAAATCCTAAAATTTTCCACTGAATTTAAGTACCATGGAAAGTTTTGATAGCCTTAAGGTGAGTGGCAAAAAAAAGTTTGGAAAAAGTTGAGAAGCAAGTGGGAGGTGACAGAATGGTCAGAGCAGAGATAAAGCAGAGATAACTGTTTTTGATAAGTGTGCTTGTAAATAGAGGGAGAGAAACATAGTGATCGGTGGAGAAAGATTTTTTTTTAAGATGGGACTGAGATTAGAACACATTTATATGCCCATGAAAAATATCTAGGATGGTGAGAGCACTTGAATATTATGAAGCAAGAAGGAAGAACAATGTGTATTATAAGGAAGAGAAAAGGATTCAGGGTATAGGAGAAAGGAATAAACTCTTCTGTGTTTCTTCATTAATCATCCCTGAGATTCAGAACTATAAAACAAAAATAAAAAATATTTGATAAACTATTATCTGCCAGGCATTTTTATGAGAACTTTGCCTTCCCCTTTCATAATGTTTCATATAATCTGTTTTAATGAACAGTTTCAAGGTTGTATGTTACCCCTTACCAGCATTTCAGGGAGTATCTGAAATACTGTAATCCACAAGTTATTTTAAGACCTTAAATATAGGGGCACCTGGGTGGCTCAGTTGGTTGAGCGACTGCCTTCAGCTCAGGTCATGATCCCAGAGACCTGGGATTGAGTCCCACATAGGGCTCCCTGCTTGGCGGGGAAGCCTGCTTCTCCCTTTCTCACTCCCCCTGCTTATGTTCCCTCTCTGGCTGTGTTTCTCTCTGTCAAATAAATAAAATCTTAAAAAAAAAAAAAAAGACCTTAAATATATCTTAATGCCTTGGTCTAGCCACAGCCTATGCCAGTGGAGTAAGTCGGCAAATGCGTGTGTTACAAAATGCCTGCCTCGTCACTTACACCCAAAATCCCCCACAGGAGTGTCTCCTGTGGCTCACGCTAACTGGAAATATACAAGAAATGGAATTCTGGGAGATGCACTTCAGTCCAGCAAAGTTCATAATGACCACAACTACTTCATCACTTCATTTCGTTCCACTATGTGGTTTAGTCATTTTATCATTTCCCTCTTTAATGCACCTGAGTGCTCTGTGTCATGCATTTTGCCAAGTGCTTGATGTATGTCATTTCTTTGAATCCTCACAGCTGCCCTGTGGGGTTTATATATTATTACCCCTGTTTATAGAGGACATTCCCTGTCTTTCCCAAGGGTCTTGAGCTAGAAGATGTTAGAGCTGGAATTGAAAAAGGTTTTAGGACTTCTAGTTTTGTGCTTTTTAAACTGCTGGGAGGAAAACCCACATGGACTTCATACTATAGAAAATAGAAACAACCTTCCTTTGATTGGGTGCAACCCCCCCACTCCCATCTTTTCTCAGATTGTATTGGCTCATTTGTTTAGAAGTCAATACATGTTTCCAAAGGTAAAGTTTATAAGAAGATGTGTGTCTTAGGCACAAAATGTGCACTATGTGCCTCAAGCAATTTGATAGAACTTCATCTGAATTCAGCAATCCTAATATTTCGGCCCTAAAAACTTCTTGCCTCGGAGCTGTCATTATTGAGAATTCTGACGACATTTTAATTACTATATGGATTTATATACGGCACATTGTGTCTATTCTACTTCTCCATTGTTACAGTCTGTTCTAATTAGTATTTCAACTTAAATCTGCTGAGGCAAGATCCTTTTAAGTCTTCACCTCATGCCAAGAATCAGAATCACCACTTTCCTAGGATTACTGGCAAATTAATATTTCTGCTGACTACTGTTTTATCAAAGTTGCCAGCTCTTTAGAAGGACAGTAAAAGAACAAATATCGATGAAGTACCTACTCTGTTCCAGACTTTCAGTTAAAATGTATCAATAAATCAAGTGGTACTATATATATCACAGTCCCATGAAGTATGTGTTGTTGCTAGTTTTAAGTTTAAAAGAAAGAAAGTTCAGAAAGGTTAATTACTTGGCCACAGTAGATGAGGTCCATACATTATTTATTTATATATACTTTATGTATGTATATGTGTGTGTTTGTATTCCCCCTCTTTTTTAAAAAAAAAAAAAGATTTTCTTTATTTATTTGACAGAGAGAAACACAGCTAGAGAGAAAACACAAGTAGGGAGAGTGAAAGAGAGAGAAGCAGGCTTCCCTCTGAGCAGGGAGCCTGATGCGGGGCTCGATCCCAGGACTCTGGGATTATGACCTGAGCTGAAGGCAGATGCTTAACACTGAGCCACCCAGGCACTCCTGTAGTCCCCATCTTTTTAAAGAACAATTTGAAATTGTTTTGTAACTTGAATATAATACAGTAAGGTAAAATAAGAATACAATTAGAAGTAATCAGAAATATGATATGTGTTTAAAATGGATGATGTCATTAATAACATTATATGTAGAATATATGCCACAGAGGTACTCTACATTTGCTCAAAGAAAGTACAAAACCTGACTTTGGGTCTTTAGCCCATGAAAGGGAAAAAAGATGATAAGGGTTATTATTTATAATACCTCAGGATTTGAAACAAACTTTTTTTTTCCTCTGGAGAAACATAATTCTTCCTAGAACTCAAAGCTGGGTGTTAATTCTTGATGGTTCTGACAAAAAGAGCTCTATATAATGGACTGTATGGTGCCCTCAAAAAAAATCTTTATAATAATGAAATCTCTAGGGATTATAAAAAATAAAATCCTTTAATAGATGTAGATGGGCTGATACAAAAGCATGCCTCTAAAAACAATTTCTTGTATTTAAAAGATGGTGGGATGGAAATGGAAAAACATTGATTTGGTTTAGATATATTGCCTTTGTTCCCTGGATATACTGCCTAGATTATTTCAAAGTTAGATTTTAGAGTATTTAGAAGACCAAATGAGCAAATTATTCCACAAATGTTCCATAAATACTATTTTGTGTAATCAAATTTTGATAAGTACAAAATGGAACTGAATGAAAGATTATACCTACAGAATGAGTACTGTACATGGCTAGTTAAAAGCAGAACCACATTCATTAGGAATTAGCCAAACAAGGAATTAGCCAACCTAGGAACATTTGTTGAATGATTACTATACTAAAGAACAGTAGTTTTAAACTTGTTTTATTATCCTTTACCTGTCTGATGGACACTATAGAAGCCATCCCTGTAAAAATGCGCACAAATCTTTTACATGTAATTTCAAAAGGTCATGAAGTCCCCTAGACCATACTTTTTCAGGTTAAAAAACTGTTGAAGAGCATGGCCTTGGTAATTTTAGTTTGCATTTTTTTTTCAAAGCCTGAATATTCAAAGATCTATCTTGGCCTTATTTTTTTTTTTAATATCCATGGAATTTAAAGTTACTTTAAAAAATGTATATATTAATTGAGATAAACTGAAGGGGAAAATCATACCTGATAAAATAAATGAGAAAAAAACAATGCATATAATGTTTAATTGGCTCGCAGTCAATTAAATGTTGGTAGATCTCCACCAAAGTTGGCCGTATTGGCATATGTTTGTCAGTACTAATCCCTCCTTCTATGACAATTGGACAATAGTGCCTTTTGTTACATAAGGCTGCTCAGAATTCATGAAGATAAAATCAGATCACCTTAGTAGGCCATGTCATGCATGGTTGTATAGGTTGAACACTGCACAAGAACTCAATAGCTAAAGGAGCATCCCTCACAAAGTAGACATCATAGTTTCTTTTTTTTTTTTAAGGTTTTATTTATTTGACAGAGAGAAACACAGCGAGAAAAGGAACACAAGCAGGGGGAGTGAGAGAGGGAGAAGCAGGCCTCCTGCCGAGCAGGGAGCCCGATGTGGGACTCGATCCCGAGTCTCTGGGATCATGACCTGAGCCAGAGGCAGTCGCCCAACCAACTGAGCCACCCAGGCACCCATACATCATCATAGTTTCTTAAAAATATTTCTTATCTAGCTGTATCATTTACAACCATATTTCTGTCCACTTTTGGCCAGTGATGTTTCTTTTTTCTAAGAAAATCTGAGTATTAAGAGAATTTTCCAAAGATTGGAAATAAGATGTAAAAGAAAGAATAATTTTTCAAACTGCATAAAAAAACACTTCATAGGAAGTAAAACCTCTGGACCTTATATATCCGAGACTTTATCCAGTCACTAAAGTTTGAGTCAAAAAGAAGAGAACCCATAATATATCTGACTTTATACACCATCTCCCTTGGAAATGACTTCTTGAACCATCAATATTCTGTCTGTCATGTCCTGATTCTGGCTTTGTTAATAAAGTGAAGATCTTGTTTATATATTACCAATTTAAGGTTTATAGTGAGCTCATATATTTGGCTTATATTGCATGAGGAATGGTTAAAGGAACTTGGGTTGGTCAACCTGGAGAGGAAAACTGAGAGGTAACATGATAAAGAAGCTTTTCCCAAAATGTGTTTTTCCATGTGTATTAGTTGGCTAGGGCTGCCATATCAAAGTATCACAAACTGGGCGGATTAAGGAATAGTAATTTATTGTCTCACTGTTCTAGAAGCTGGAAGTCCAAGACCAAGATGTCTGCAGGGTTGGTTCCTTCTATGGGCTGTGAAGGAGAATCTATTCTATATTTCTCTTCTGGCTTCTAATGATTTCCTGGCAATCCTTGGCATTCCTTGGCTTATGGACATGTTACTTCAATATATGCCATCTACACATGACATTAGCCTTATGTGTGTATCTTTGTGCTTAAATCTCCACTTTTTCAGCAATGACAGTCACATTAGATTAGAACCCATTCTGACCATTGTAACTTGACTACTTTTACAAAACCACTGTTTCTAAATAAGTTCACATTCCAAAGTAATAGGGTTAAGACCTCAATGTATCTTCTGAGGGGATATATTTCAACTCAAAACACTATCTGTACAGTAAAAATGGGAAACGTTTATTATAAGGATCCTCTCTTGGTCATTCACTACACATATTAGCATATTAAAAGTTCTGAGAAATTCTGTGTTAAACAAATCTGAATTAACTTCATTTATCCTAGAGTTCTCTAAACCTCACCCACCCCATTATACCTATGAACACCCTATGGGAGAAAATATTTAGATGGAAGAAAGGCATAGACATGGAAGAAGAAGTGTAGGATTTACAGTGAGATATAGGATAAAATTCTAATTCTGTCATTTCCTAGCTATCTGATCATTGACAAATTACTTAACCTCTTTGGGTTTCAGTTTTCTCATCTATTAAATGGTTATAACTATTTCTACCTGATAAGTATTTTTTTTAGAAATTCTAAAAAAGAAAACATAGGGCACCTTGGTGGCTTAGTGGGTTAAAGCCTCTGCCTTTTGCTCAGGTCATTATCTCAGGGTCCTGGGATCGAGGCCCGCATCTGGCTCTCTGCTTAGCAGGGAGCCTGCTTCCTCCTCTCTCTCTGTCTGCCTCTCTGCCTACCTGTGATCTCTCTCACTGTCAAATAAATAAATAAAATCTTAAAAAAAAGAAAATATATTTTGAATCAACTATTTACCTCATTATGTATAATACTTGGCACATGGGAATATATAACAACTAGTAACAGCAGTGACAACAACATATGATATTTGTTGAGCATTTACTATGTATCACATACTTTCCACAATGTTCTAACCTGTGATATCTGTTTTAATGCTTATAACAAGACTTTGAGTGTCTTTGTTCTTTCTATTTTTTAGATGAAGATACTGTATTTAAGAGAGAAATGGTTACTTACTCAAGGTCATACAGTGTCGGAATGGGGATTCAAATCCAGGTTTTTCTGGCTCCAAAATGCTGCTGACCTAGCAAAACTACTGCAGGACTTTACAATCTGTATCAGATAGGAATAATCTAGGCTGCAAGCAGCAATGTAGCTAATAGTGACAAACAAAAATAAATTATTTTTCTCACATATCAAGCTTTTGAAGGGGGTAAGCTTCCATGCTGTCAGGGCTGACATCTTTTCAAACTTTGCCTTTCTCTCATTATCATAAGAAGGCCTCTACATATCTGGGCATCATGTATTATTTCTGCATGGAACAAGAGGGAAGAGAGCATGAAGACTCAATGTCTACCCAGTTTGTCATGGCCACAAAGGCTTTTGCAGATTTCCCTTTCACCTCATCCACAGATCTCTGCTTTCAACTCATAGGCCAAGATTTAATTACATGGCCACCCTTTCCAAGAAGGAAAGTCTAGAAATATAAAGATTTAGCTTTTTCAGAATCTATAATGGAAGTAGTCAAGGGAGAAGATAGAGAATGGATGTTGGCTTTGCTGGTCTAAAATACTTTCCCCATATTACTTCCCATTGATTGGGCTACTTTCTTTTCTAGAGGGTAAAGCAAACAGCAGTGGACAGAAGTAACTTGAGGGAGCTGTAGACTTAACATAAATTATAAGTAGAACTTTTCAGCAAAGGCACGCCCCCTTGACAGTTCCAAGTGCATGGCTTACTTTGTAGATGTGATAGGAATATCAATAAATAATAAGTTACATTCATAGTATTCTGAAGGCGGGGACATATCCAAGAGGTCATCCAATCCATCCCAATGAATATATTTCTTCAGCAGCAGGCTTCCCATGGACCACCCTGCCTCTGCCTGTGTACAGCTAGATAGGCCCTCAGGTCATTTGAAACTCATTGACAGCCATATTTGGGGGGTGGGGTGGGGTGATGACTCCTTTGAAAAAGTCTTTATTAAATGATCTTAAGTAGGGTGCCTGGTGGCTCAGTGGGTTAAAGCCTCTGCCTTCGGCTCAGGTCATGATCTCAGGGTCCTGGGATCGAGGCCCCCATCGGGCTCTCTGCTCAGCAGGGAGCCTGCTTCCTCCTGTCTGTCTGCCTCTCTGCCTACTTGTGATCTCTCTCTGTGTTAAATAAATAAATAAAATATTTTTTAAAAATAATTTTAAGTGGAATGTTCAGCTGTAACGTGACCCACAAAATAGACATTTACTATTAACTGTTTCTTTTTAGTAGTGTCTGTGATGATTTAGTGAAATGATTTTACTAGAACACATGGAATATCAGAGAAGTGGTCTTAAAAGATATCTTATAGCATAACATCTTTATTTTACACATAAGGACACTAAAATCTATATTCTCAATAGCAGAGCCAAAATGAAACTCCACTTTCCTGACTAGATGCAGTAAAATAAATATATAGAATACTTGACTTGTTTTCAGATCTGGGTTCAGATTCCAGCTGCATCATAGGCTGGCTGTGTAACCTTAGGTAAGTTAATTTCTTAAGACTTCTGCTCATCACTTTTTCAGCCAACTTCAACAAACCTTCACTGAGCAGCCTACAACATTAGGTGGTACTGAACAGGGGAGATACAAAGACAATTAGGACACTGCTCAATTTAGAGGCACTTACAGATTAAGGGAAAAGACAGATCTCTAAACAAATCTGTGAAATACACTCTCTAATATAGAAATTTGAGTGAGATGCAAAAAGAAATGGAAGATCCATTTGTGAGTATTAAATAAGGTGATGTTTCAGAAACAGTAGCACAAGCTGAGGAGTAATATATAAAAACATATATACAATTCTATGTATTAAAAAAGTATACTAAAGTTTTCCAGTGATAATGAGAACTGGATGAGATACCTTCAGAAATACCATTTTTTTTACTGACTTTTTAATGCACTGCTTTTTCCTCTATTACCAAAGGTCAGCAGACTTTTCCTATAAAGCTTCAGATAGTAAATATTTTTGTCTTTGGAGGTGAGACAGTGTCTGCTGTAACTACTCAGCTCTGCTGTTGTCAGACAGGAGCAGTCATTGGCAATACATAAACAAATAGTGTGACTGTGTATCAATAACTCTTAACTTACAAGAATGGGAAGTCGAGCTGCCTCTGGCCTCCATGTTGCAAACCCTTGCTCTGTACCATGAAGACCCACAGGTAATCTGGCTCCGCCAGCTCCGTGAGTGCGTTTCTTATCACAGAGTACCAGAGAAGGACTAGGAAACCTACAGGCCAAACTTCCAGCTTGTGATTCTCGCTCTAAGAGGCAAGAGTCTTCATGTGATTCCGTCTTTTGCAGCATTACACAATTATGATCAGTCCATTCATTTCTTAAAAAAGAACATTTTTATTACAATTCTATGGCCAGAATAAACTCTCTTCTACAATCTAAGAGAAGAGAAAATGAGTAATAGTTTAGGAGCTTAGAAATAGGGTCAACGGCCTGCAAAGCCTAAACATCACAACTTCTATAGAAACCAGGCTTGAATGTGCTTTGTTGAGACTTAGTAAGTCCCTCATGTATAGAACTATTCCTTTGTTCCAAAATGTTACTGTCATGTTCTCCAAGTACACTGGTTTTAAAATTTCCAAATTCTGGATTCATATATGATTTGCTGCAGTAGCTTTGCTAGGTCAGCAGAAAAATTGTTCCTGCTGGTCCACATTTGGAAAGATAATCTATGGGGAAAAAATGATCTGGCAGACATTTCTGGTACTTTCCTTTCCCTTAATTGCATGAGGTTGCATTTGTAGCGCGTCTTTCAAAGCACTTTCTAATGTAATTGGAGGCATCAACCAAAATGAGTTCTGGTTACAGAATGTATATGTGGCATTAGGATTGCTTTGCAAAGGATTGAAAAGTAGTATGATGAGGCCTGAGTCTCTCCCTCCCCCATTTTGACTTTTATTAAATTTGTAAGATTAGAATCTTATGTATTTGCAAATCTATGAAATCGGTATATATCTATATGTCTATCTGTATATATATTCTGCAGTCCAAGTAAAAAGCAACATCCCTACCATTACCTTCCAGGAAGTAGAGGAAATAATGAATGAGAATGAAAAATATAGCAACAGTGACACTGCCTTTCAGCCAAGTCATTTTTAGCTCTGGAGTTTTCCTAACCTGAGGACTTCCCTGAGCACCTCCATTCTTCAGGCAAGCACAGGTGGAAAGGGGTCATTGGGGTTGGCTGGGGAGGACTTTGGACGATAAATTATTGTGATTAAATTTTGAAAAGAGATCGTTGTTCAGGTAGAAGAGAGTTTGAAATTAATAAAGCATTTCCTTTAAGAAGTAGAAAGTTTGTCAGTGCCCAGATGCACTTCACTTTCCATTCTGCTGTCTCCAACAAGATACCTAAAGAACTCTGAGCTAGTTGCATTTCTTTTAGTTTCTTCCCACCAGGAGAGGTATAGGTTTAAAGAGTGATCTTGATGGCTAAGAGTGATAATGATAGATAACATGTCATAACCACTTATAGTATATAGCAGAACTGACTAAAAACTTAGCTTTTATGAACTTATTGAACCTTTCCAAAAGTGCTCAAAGTCAGTACTATGATCATTCCAATGTTAGAGACAGGCAAAGATGAGTGCAGACAATTGAAGTAGGAACCGAGAGTCACAGTGAATGAGCAGAGGAGGCAAACTGAGAAATAAATCCTGCTTCAAAATCTGTAGACTCTACCCTTTTCATCTCCTGTATCCCGTTTCAAAGAGCCTTCAAACTAGATTCTGTCAGTATCTGTTGCTTACATTGGGATGGTCATTGTTCTTTAGTTCCGCATTCTTCTCTGGCCTTAATGGAGAAACCTTATAGTAGGTGTGTAGTCTTCAGAGCATAAAGTAGAGCTCTTTGAGTCCTGTCCTCATTCTCCATGAGTGTGGGCACATTGCAGAGCAGGTGGCATTTATTTATTTTTCTCTAAAAAGGAGTAACTTTTTTAAATTTAATTTTTTAATTTAATTTAATTTTTCCAGTGTTCCAAAATTCATTCTTTATGTACCACACCCTGTGCTCCATGTAATATGTGCCCTCCTTAATACCCACCACCAGGCTCACTCATCCCCCCACCCTCTCCCCTCTAAAACCCTCAGTTTGTTTCTCAGAGTCACAGTCTCTCATGCTTCATCTCCACCTCCGAATTTATCCCAATTCACTTTTCCTTTCCTTCTCCTAATGCACTCTGTGTTATTCCTTATGTTCCACAAGTAAGTAAAACTTTATGATAATTGACTTTCTCTGCTTGACTTATTTCACTCAGCATACTCTCCTCCAGTCTAAAAAGGGATAGATGACACTAAGCATAATCATCATAGTTATGTCTCACAGTGTAAACAGTTGGTGCTAAATATTTCTTGTGGATGGGCTGGTAGTTCAAGATATGATTTTATTTATTTTTTTTAATTTTTTTTTTATTGTTACTAAAATTTTTTTTCCAGTGTTTCAAGATTCATTCCCCATTCCCCACACCCAGTGCTCCACGCTTTAGGTGTCCCCAGTACCCACCACCAGGCTCTCCCATCCCTCCACCCCCCTCCCTCCAAGTCCCTCAGTTTGTTTCTGTGGTCAAAGTCTCTGTTGTTTCGTTTCCCTCCCTAGATTACCCTAGTTCCCATTTGCTTTCCTTCTGCCACTGTCCTCCAGTTTGCCCCTCATGCACCGCAAGTAAGTGAGACCATGCGATACTTGACTTTCTCTTCTTGGCTTATTTCACTCAGCATAATCTCTTCCAGTCCAGTCC
>PITA01009964.1:7126-24206 GCA_004023965.1 Spilogale gracilis
AAAAAAAAAAAAAAAAAAAAAAAAAAAAAAAAAAAAAAAAAAAAAAAAAAAAAAAAAAAAAAAAAAAAAAAAAAAAAAAAAAAAAAAAAAAAAAAAAAAAAAAAAAAAAAAAAAAAAAAAAAAAAAAAAAAAAAAAAAAAAAAAAAAAAAAAAAAAAAAAAAAAAAAAAAAAAAAAAAAAAAAAAAAAAAAAAAAAAGATCAATGATACCAAGAGCTTTGTTCTAAAAGATCAACAAAATTGATAAACCTCTAGCCAGACTCATAAAAAAAAAAGACTCAAAATCAATACAGAAATACCCTTGTAAGAGAGAATATGAAAAATTATATGCCAATAAGTTAGACAACCTAGAAGAAATGGATAAATTCCTAGAAACATATAACTTCCCAAAACAAAAGCAGGAAGAAATAGAAAACTTGAACAGATGGATTACCAGCAGGTAATCAGTAACAAACCAACCAACCAACCAACCAACAAAACCCAAAAAAACCTCCCTCAAAACAAAAGCTCAGAAACAGGTGGCTTCACATGTAAATTCCACCAAACATTTAATGAAGAATTCATACCAATCCTTTTAAAACTATCCTCCCAAAATAGGAGGAAAACTTCCAAATTCATCCTATAAGGCCAAAACCAGATAAAGGCATCATAAAAATAACAGGCCAATTTCCCTGATGGACATAGATACAAGAATCCTCAATAAAGTATTAGCAAACTGAACCCAACAATACATTGAAAACAATACTTCACAATCAAATAGGCTTATTCCTTGGTTCAAAGGGTGGTTCAATGTTCACAAATCAATCAACATGATACATCACATCAACAAGAATAAAATTCTTATGATCATTTCAACAGACACATTTGACAAAGTACAACATTCATTCATTATAAAAGCCCTCAACAAAGTAGGTCTAAAGGGAACATACCTCATAATAATAAAGGCTATATATGAAAAATCCACAGCAAACATCATACTCAATGGGCAAAAACTGATAGTTTCCCCCTTAAGGTCGGGAACAAGACAAGGATGTCCACTCTCACAACTTTTATTCAATATAACACCGGAAGTCCTAGCTACAGTATCAGACAATAAAGAGAAAAGGCATACAAACTGGTAAAGAAGTAAAACTTTCACTATTTGCAAGTGACCTGATACTCTATACAGAAAGAAAGCCCTACTAGAACGGATCAATGAATTTAGTAAAGTCATAGGATACAAAATGAATGTGCAGAGATCTGTTGCATTTCTACACACTATGAAGTAGCAGAAAGAGGAATTAAGAAAACAATCCCATTTATAATTGCACTAAAAATAATAAGATACCTAGGAAAAAACCTTACTAAAGAGGTGAAAGACATGTTCCCTGAAAACTATAAGACACTGAATAAAGATACTGAAACGACACAAAGAAATGGAAAGATATTCCAGGCTCATGGACTGAAAGAACAAATATTGTTAAAATGTCTATACAATCTACACATTTAATGCAATTCTTATCAAAACACCACCAGCATTTTTTTTACAGGACTGGACCAAACTATCCTAAAACAATCCTATGGAGACATAATTCCAGACTTCAAATTCTATTACAAAGCTGTAGTGATCAAAACAGTATGGTACTAACACAAAAATAGGTACCCTAGATCAATGAGACAGAATAGAAAACCCAGAAATAAACCACAATTATATGGTAAATTAATCTTCAGCAAAGCAGAAGAGAACATCCAATGGGAAAAAGTCTCTTCAACAAATGGTGTTGGGGAAATTGGTCTGCTACATGCAAAATAATAAAACTGGGTCACCTTCTGACACCACCCACAGAAATGAACTCAAAATGGATTAAAGGCTTAAATGTGAGATATGAGACCATAAAAATCCTAGAAGAGAGCACAAACAATAATGTCTTTGACACTGGTCATAACATTTTTCTAGGTATGCCTCCTGAGGTGAGGGATATGAGAGCAAAAAGAAACTATCACAATTACATCAAAATAAAAAACTTCTGCACAGTGAAGGAAACAACCAGCAAAACTAAAAGATAACATCCTGAATTGGAGCAAATATTTGCAAATGATATATCCAATAAAGGGTTAGTATCCAAGATACATCAAGTACATAACTCAACCACCAAAGAACAAATAGTCTAATTAAAAAATGAGAAGATGAACAACCATTTCCCCAAAGAAGACATAGAAGACATCTGGATGGCCAACAGACTCATGAAAAGATGATCCTCATCCCTTACCAAGAGATATCACCTCACATCTGTCAGAATGTCTAGAATCAAAAATTCAAGAAAAAAGTTTTGGGGAGGATGTGGAAAAAAAGGAACCTTCTTGCACTGTTGGTAGGAATGCAAACTGGTGCGGCCACTGTGGAAACTGTATGAAGTTTCCTCAAAAAGAAAAAAAAAATACAGCTACCTAAGATCTACTGGATATTTATCAAAAAAAAACCACCCAAAAACAAAAACACTAATTCAAGGGGATACATGCACCCAGATGTTTATAGCAACATTATTAACAATAGCCAAGATATAAAAGCAGCCCAAGTGTCCACTGATTGATGAATGGGTAAGGAAGAAGTGGTATGTATATAGTATGTATGTATATAATAGTGTACACACACACACACACACTGGGACATTATTCACTAAAAAAAAAGAATGAAATCTTGCCATTTGCAATGACATGGATGGAGCTAGAGAGTATAATGCTGGGTGAAATAAGTCAGAAAGATGAATACCATGTGATTTCACTTATATGGTAAATGAGAAATGAAAGAAATGAGTAACAGAAAAAGGAAAGCTAAGAAATAGACTATTAATTCTAGAAAACAAACTGATGTTTGCTAGAGGGGAGGTTGGGTTAAATAGGTGATGGGTTAATGAGTACACTTGTCAAATGAGCACCAGGTGATGCATGTACTGATTCAATAATTCCCTACATCTGACACTAACATAACCCTGTATATTAACTATACTGGAATTAAAACTAAAAAAGTAAATTTTAAGAACTGACAATGAGCTTTGTCTGCTCACACAGAAAGCTCTGTAATAACATTTCCCAGAGAGTACCTGTGTGTCTGCCTTTCAGCTCAGGTCGTGATCCCAGACTCCTGGGATCAAGCCCCACATCAGGCTCCCTGCTAAGCGGGGAGCCTGCTTCTCCCTCTTCTGTTCCCCTTGCTGTGTCCTGTCAAATAAATAAAATCTTAAAAAAAAAAAAAAAAAAGAACATTTCCCAGAGTGGGATAACCAGCAAGGCCCCACCAAGATGCATCATTGTGAAATCACACACCACCTGTTTTCTCTTTCTGACAGTCCCATTAGACAGATTACCTCCCCCCTTATTTTTGTTCTCAACTTTTAATTTCTTTTGTCCCCTATTTCCTTTTTTTTTTAATGTTCATGGAATTTTATGGAATTCATGGAATTTCCCCAATGTTAACCTTCAAAACTTATGATTTAAATGACCACTTTTATAAATTTTAAGGAATTCTTTTTTTCTGTCTTCTTTTTTAAAAACCATTTTCTTCAGACACTGTAAAAAAAAAAAAAAAAGTAATGAGAAGACTCCTTAAAACACAGTCAGAAAGTTCCAGGGGCGCCTGGGTGGCTCAGTTGGTTAAACGACTTCCTTCGGCTCAGGTCATGATCCCAGAGACCCAGGATCGAGTCCCACATCGGGCTCTCTGCTCGGCAGGAAGCCTGCTTTGCTTCTCCCTCTCTCACTCCCCCTACTTGTGTTCCCCCTCTGGCTGTGTTTCTCTCTGTCAAATAAATAAAATCTTTAAGGAAAAAAAAAAAAACACAGTCAGAAAGTTTTGACAGGGAGAGCTCCCACACCCTAGGACTTGCAGTCAATTGTAGACCCAAAAGGAAGAGAGGGACTTGACCTTACACAGATTTGACCTAGCACATGGGTACTACCTTGTTACTGCAGTCAGAGGAAGAGATGATTTCCTCATTGGCAATAGCTCAACCAATGAAAAACCACCATCCTTGATCTCCCGGCTTATTCCTATAACTGTGCTCCAAGTAGCATAAACCCTACGTATATTTAACTCATGAACCAAAGAGAGATGCTCTTTGCACATTAGTCCACCATCTTTCCAGATTGCTGGTTTCCTAAATAGGGCAACCTTTCCTTTCCTACCAATGTTTGTTTTTTGAATATTGGGTTTCCAGCAGCAAGCAACTGAACTTTGGTTTTGGTAACACTTGAAGGGAATTTTAGTTCCTAACAACCCCTTGGAGCTGTCTGGGCTCACCGCTTCCTTGCCTCTAAAACTCCCTCTGCTACCTCCTCTCCTGAACCTATTTGAACCTGCCCCTTTAAAGTCAAGTCTTCTGAAGATCTAAATAGAACCCAAGCTTCTGATGTTCCCTGGTCTAGGCTGAACTGTGAGCCTTAGCTAAAGAACTTCCTGAAGTGGCAGAGCATAAGTTTGCAAAAAATTTCATATGGTAATTCAAACTTAACAACCTGGTCTCTCAGATATGTATCAAGTGGTTCACAGGCTTGCTGGTGAGGGCCAGGCTAAACACTGGATGATTGCATGAAACTAACCTAACTGGGAACATCCTGAAGAGGATTTAGAAAAACAGTGCCCTAACTTTTGGCAAGATGCTAAAAAACCTGCTGTAAATCTTCCCTGAGCAATTCTAATGACTTTTCCTAAGTCTGTTGATTGGAACAAAATTCAGACTTATACCCCAAAGCCTAATGAATCCATTCTTGATTATTACAACAGACTCCAAATTGTCTTTAAAGAAAATTCTGATCTACCGTTAGATGTTGAAATCAGCCGGTAGCATTTAACTATACTTCTGAATGGGCTAATCTGAGGTCTTTTCCTTTTAGTTAGAGGAACCAGGATAAAATGGAAAAGTAGGTCCATTCTGGATTTAACTGACCTGACAAACCAGCTTGCCCACACATCAGATCAGTCATCTGGAGGAAGGACTGCTAAAATTTTCAGTGTCCAACTCCCGTAAATGATGATCCCTCAACAAATCCAGAAGCTATTATTGCAAGAAACCAGGATGTTGGAAAAAAGATTGTAACAAATTCAAGAGCTTCAGGTACCTTCCCCTCTCTAGTCAACCTTTTCAGTGTCCTCTTAAGGCCCAATGATGGGACTCTAAGGAACTATAAGGCCTCTTCCCAATCCTCTATTAATCAGCTTTGGAACACTTCTCTCCAGACTGGAAATCAATGTCTCTGTCCTTATGGACACTAGAGCTACATTCTCAGTTCTTTGTCTGCTATAAAGCAGCCCCTGCCTCAGTACCAAAACAGCTCAAATAGTGGGAGTCTTTGATAAAACCTCAACAGGTTCCCATCTATGGATCTATTTCCTTCTGTCTAGGTACCTTGAGAGATTCATACTCTTTTCTCCTTATTTCTTCTGACCCTATTCATTTACTGGACTGAGATTTCTTTCTTTCTTTCCTTTCTTTTTTTCTTTTAAATTTTATTTACTTGACAGAGACACAGCGAGAAAGGGAACACAAGCAGGAGAAGTGAGAGAGGGAGAAGCAGGCTTCCTGCCAAGCAGGGAGCCCAACCCTCGATCCCGGGACTCCAGGATCACGAACTGAGCCAAAGTCAGACGCTTAACAACTGAGCGACCCAAGCGCCCCTGAGCTGATATTTCTTAGGAAAAAATCATGCCAGAATTTTTCTCAAAAGGGGAAAATAATTCCAGTATTTTACAGTAGTACCCAAAATTGTAAACAAGGGGAAAATCAATGACCCTTTGCTATCTTGTTTGTGTTCTGTCTCTGATGACACCATGTAGCTGAGTCTGGGCTTACTCTTCATTTATTCCCATTGGATCAGTTACCATCCTCTTGATGGGCAAAATCTTCAACTGATATTGGCAGGATCTGAAGTGTACCTCCCATCAGGATTCAAATAGACACCTCAAAACCTCTCCTTGGAATTAATCAATGTCTTATAAGGTAGCCTTTCAGGGCATCAAGCCTATCATAGAGGACTACAAGACTCAGGGCCTTATTACTCTCTTAGCACGGCCTGTAACATCCTTATCTCACCAGCGAGAAAACCTAAAGGCCAAGGATGATGGTTTGTCCAGGACTTCCCAGCAGTACATAGCATTGTTATCCCTCGCCATCCTATCATTCCCAACCTTCATATGCAGATACTCAGTCCCACTGAAAGCAAATTTTTCATTGTAATGCATCTATGTGGCATATTTTTTAGTATTCCAGTTGCCTCCACTTGGGAAGAATGGCAATCCACCTGGACAGCAATGGCCCAGGGCTACACAGAGTAACTTTTCACAAAGCTTGAAGGCAGTAAAGTTTTCTGCAGGCTCTGCTTTGCTAGTACATGTAGATGATTTACTTCTCTGCTTCCCATCTCAAACCTCTTCATAGGAAGACAGCATCCACCTCTTAAAACTTCTGGACTTAAAGGGACATAAAGTCCCAAAGGAAAGTTGTGTTTTGCTCAAACTCAGGTTAGATATTTAGGGCACCTGACCTCAGAATGAGGACTAGATTTAGATCCTGGTAGTGGTCAAAGAACCCTGAGTTTCCCAAAACCCAAAACTAAGGGTTAGTTATGAGGCTTTCTTGGGCTGGCTGGCTATTATCAAAATTGGATTCTAGGATGACATGGTTGGATTTCCAGGGAGGATGGCTGAGTAGGAGGATCTTATACTTGCCTTGTCCCATAGAGACATCTAGATAACACTCACATCAGGGTAAATAACCCAGAAAATGACCCAAATCCCGGCACAACAGGTTCTCCACAGCTAAATGTACACAAGGGGCCACACTGAAGATGGTAGGAAGGGCAAAGACACATTCAGGAGTTAAAAAGGTCCTTGGCACTGTCTGTGGGAGGGAGGGATGCCTGCGGGTGTGCAGAGAAACAGTCTTCGCTGGAAACCACCAGGCACAAGGAACTCACCCAGGGAAGCCAAATTCCTAACATGTGGCTTTGAAAACCAAAGCGGTGCAATTTCATGGAGTTCTTGTCATCAGCAGGGCTTACCATCTGTAACTTTAAAGAATCAGCAGGTTCAGTTCTGGGAGAGCCAGGAGGATGATAGGAAATGGAGTCCTCACCATTAGAGAGCACAATGTATAGACCGTGGAGATTCAGCATAGAAGCAAGAGTTTTTTATTTTTTTATTTTTTAAAGATTTTATTTATTTGACAGCAAGAAACACAGCAAGAGAGGGAACACAAGCAGGGGGAGTGAGAGAGGGAGAAGCAGGCTTCCCGCCGAGCAGGGAGCTCGATGTGGGGCTTGATCCCGGGTCTCCAGGATCATGACCTGAGCTGAGGGCAGTCGCTTAACCAACTGAGCCACCCAGGCGTCCCAGAAGCAAGAGTTTGAAAAATACCTGGGATGTTAACTAACCCCAGAACATGTGCTGGAGGAAGAGAGATCTTTAGGAGACTTCTCTGGAACAAAGGCGATGGCAGGAAGGCACCGTTTCCCTCTCCCCACCTCCATCCCCAGCCCAGATACACGGACACCTGTAAGAATAAGGGTAGCTCCAACACTCCCCACCTAACCTGCTCCCAGTCCAGTGCTCCTGTGTTTGGCCCCCTCCAGCCAGGCCTGGGCTCCAGGTGTCCCACAACAGACCCTGGCAAACTGTGCAAAAACCCCAGGGCCCATCCCCAAACTCTTCTGTAGCTCCGCCCCCTTCAACCTGGCCAACATCATCCCAGCCTTGTAGGTTGCCTCTCCAGGGGACCACACCCAACTGACACCATATACCCCAGCACTCTCCTGCCCCTCCAGCCCTGTGGGAGAAGTTTTCTAAAGTGGCTCCAGGTCCCCTCCCCCAACAGACCTGGAGCCAGCCCCTAACCCCGTGGGCCACTTCCCTGCACTCTCCTGTGGACCTACCCCTCCAAAAGGATGGTCTCCTGCCAGACGCCTAAGTGGTACCAAAATCCTGGCAAGTATGCAAGCAGCTCTGACAGAGGCCAGCTCCACCCCCAGAGAGACTCCTGCCATGGGAAGAGGGAAAGTATAACACACATTCCAGTCCAACTTCCGCCCCAACAATGGGCTGGGGCAGATATCTGGTCTGACTGCAGGTGCCACCCACCAATAAAAGCTTTGCAGGGGGCAGCACACGGAGGGCCCCCGGGAGTTGGGTGTGAACACAGTTTTGGCAAATTTGGTCTGACTCAACCCAAGTGCGAGGTAGCCCCCGACTGGCACACTAACACCACAAGGACCCAACGCTGCCCGCGACAGGCAGAGAGATCCATTGCCCATGACTGGACTGAAGGCAAACATGGCTCAGCCACAAGAGTAGGGTACATGCAACACACATAAGAGACACCCCTGAAGTGCCAGGATCTGGTGAACAGGGGACACTGCCTTGCAGGGCACACGGCCCCTCTTCCGCACAAGACCGCTACTTTCAAGAGCTGGACACACAGCGGACTTACCCAACCCGTAGAAACAGACTGATTTAGACAAGATGAGGAGACAGAAGAATATGTGCCAAAGGAAAGAACAGGACAAAAATACAGCAAGAGAGCCAAACAAAATGGCAATAAGTCATGTGCCTGATAGAGAATTTAAAGTAATAGATATTATAAAGATACTCACTGGACTTAAGAGTGGATAATCTCAGTGAGACCCTCAACAAAGAGAAAACATAAGAAAGGACCAATCAGATGAAGAATTCAATAACTGAAATTAAAAATACACTGGATGGAACAGTACACTAGAGGAAGCCAATGAATGCATGAGTGGCCTTGAGGACAGAACAATGGAAAGGAATCAAATTGAAAAAAGAGGAAAAAACTAAGAAAAAATGAAAACAGACTTAGAGAACTCAATGACACCATGAAATATAAGAATATTTACCTTATAGGAATCCCAGAAGGAGAAAAAGAGGGGAGAGTGTCAGAAAATTTGGAGAAATAATAACAGAAATCTTCCCAAATCTGAGGAAGGAAACAAAAATCCACATCCAGGAGGCCCAGGGAGCCACCAACAAAATGCAAGGAAGTCCACACCAAGACACATAATAATAATTAAAATGGCAAAAAGTAGTGATAAAGACAGAAATTTAAAAGCAGCAAGAGAAATTAAAACAGTTACATATAGTGGAACTCCTGTAAAGCCATTAGTTGATTTTTCAGCAAAATCCTTGCAGGCTAGAGGGAGTGGCATGATGTATTCAAAGTGCTGAAAGGGGAAAAAAATAACAAACCTGCAACAAAGACTACTCTATCCAGCAAGACTATCATTCAGAATAGAAGGGGAGATAAAGAGTTTCCATGCATAAAAAAGTTTAAAAAAATGCATGACCACTAAGTCAGCCCTATAAGAAATACTAAAGGGGACTGTTTGTGTAGAAAGACCATCAGTAGGCATAAGAAAAGTAAGAAGCACCAAAGCAGTAAAATTAAGTATGTCTATAAAAATCAGTCAAGGGATTCACAAAATAAAAGGTTGTAAAGTATGACCCCACATACCCAAAAAGTAGGAGGGGGGCAAGAAGAGTAACAAAGGGGTTTAAACTTAAGGCTACATCAACTTACTGTATGTTGCTATAGGCATATAATGTTGTATGTTTCTAATAAAGATTAGAAGAGAAATAAATAGAAACTAAAAAAAAAAAAATAAGAACAGATAAGTGGTTTCACAAATGAATTCTACTAACATTTAATGAATAGATGAAGAGTTAATACCTATTCTTCTCAAACTATTCCAAAAAATAGAAGAGGAAGAAAAGCTACTAAATTCAATGAAGTCAGCATTACCCTTATACCAAAAGAAGATAAAGACACTACAAAAAAGAGAACTACAGGCCAGAGTCTCTGAGGAGCATAGATGTCAAAATCCTCGATCAATTTTAACAAACCAAATCCAACAGCACATTAAAAAAAAAATTTTTTCACCACAACCAAGTGGGTTTTAGTCCAGGGTTGAAAGGGTGGTTTGATATTCACAAAATCAAAATCAACATGATGATACATCACATCAACAAAAGAAAGGATAAAAGCCATAGGATCAAAATCTTAAAGAAAGAAAGAAAGAAAGAAACAAAGAAACAAAGAAACAAAGAAAGAAACAAAGAAAGAAACAAAGAAACAAAGAAAGATAGAAAGAAAGATAGAAAAAAAAAAGAAAAGAAAGGGGGCGCCTGGGTGGCTCAGTTGGTTGGACGACTGCTTTCGGCTCAGGTCATGATCCCGGAGGCCCGGGATCGGTCCCACATCGGGCTCCCTGCTCGGCGGGAAGCCTGCTTCTCCCTCTCTCGCTCCCCCTGCTTGTGTTCCCTCTCTAGCTGTGTTTCTGTCAAATAAATAAAATCTTTAAAAAAAAAAAAAAAGCCATAGGATCACTGCAATAGAGGCAGAAAAAGCATCTGACAAAGTACAACGTCCATTCATGATAAAGCTCTCAATAGAGTAGGTTTAGAGGGAACACACTTCAACATAATAAAGGCCTTATATGAAAAACTCACAGCTCATATCATCCTCAATGAGGAAAAACAGATTTTCCCCTAAGGTCAGAAATAAGACAAGGATGTGCACTCTCACCATTTTTATTCAACATAGTACTAGAAGTTCTAGTCACAGCAATCACACAAAAAAGAGAAATAAAAGGCATCCAAATTGGTAAAGAAGATGTAAAACTCTATTTGCAGATGACATGATGCTCTATCTAAAAACTCCAAAGATTCCACCAAAAAAAAACTCTACTAGAAATGATAAATGAATTCAGTAAAGTCTGGAATACAAAAAAATCAATGCACGGGAATCCACTGCATTTCTATACACTAACACACTAATAGTGAAGTAGTAGGAAGAGAGATTAAGAAAACAACCTCATTTACAATTGTACCAAAAAGAATAAATTACCTAGGAATGAATTTAAACAAGATGGTGAAAGACTTGTGCTCTGAAAACTACAAAACACTGATGAAAGAAATTGAAAACAAAACAAATGGAATGAGATTCCAGGCTCATGGATTTGGAAAACCAATATTGTTAAAATGTCTATACTACCCAAAGCAATGTACAGATTTAATGCAAATCCCTACCAAACTATCAAAAGCATTTTTCACAGAATTAGAGCATAAAATTCTAAAAATTTGAATGGAACAACACCAACAACAAAAACCAAACAAACAAACAAAGCAAACAAAACCCTGAATTGATAAAGTGATCTTGAAGAACAAACTGGAGGCATTACAATTCCAGATTTCAAGTTATATTACAGAGCTCTAGTAATCAAAACATTCCAGTACTGGCACAAAAATAGACACAGATTAATGAAACAGAATAGAGAGCCCCAGGAATAAATGCATGCTCTGACAGTCAATTAATCTATGACAAAGGGGATAAGAATATACGATAGGAAGAAGCCCAGTCTCTTCAACAAAACGTGCTGGGAAAACTGGACAGCTACTTGCAAAAGAATGAAACAGGATCATTCTCTTGCACCATATACAAAAATAAACTCCAAATGATTCGGGGCTTAAATGTGAGACCAGAAACCATAAAAATCCTAGAAGAGAGCGCAAGTAGTAATTTTTCTAACATCAACAATAGCAATTTTTTCTAGTTACATCTTCCGAGGCAAAGGAAAGAAAAGCATGGGGCACCTGGGTGGCTCAGTTGGTTGAATGACTGCCTTTGGCTCAGGTCATGATCCCGGAGACCCGGGACCGAGTCCCACATTGGGCTCCCTGCTCAGCGGGAAGTCTGCGTCTCCCTCTAACTCCCCCTGCTTGTATTCCCTCTCTGGCTATGTTTCTCTCTGTCAAATAAAAAAAATATTTTTTAAAAATCATTAAAAAAATAAAAAAAGGAAAGAAAAGCAAATATAAACTAATGGGACTACAGTAAAACAAAAATATTTTGCACGATTAATAAAACAAAGGAAACAATCAATAAAACAAAAAGACAACCTCCTAAATAGAAGATATTTGCAAATGACATCTAATAACGGGTTAGTACCCAAAATATATAAAGAATTTATAAAACTCAACACCCCGGGGCGCCTGGGTGGCTCAGTTGGTTAGGCGACTGCCTTCGGCTCGGGTCATGATCCCGGAGATACGGGATCAAGTCCCACATGGGGCTCCCTGCTCAGCGGGAAGCCTGCTTCTCCCTCTCTCACTCCCCTTGCTTGTGTTCCCTCTCTGGCTGTGTTTCTGTCAAATAAATAAAATCTTTAAAAAAAAAAAACCAAAAAACTCAACACCCCAAAAACAAATAATCTAATTAAAAAACAGGCAGAAGGTATTATTCCAAAGACAGGTATTTTTCCAAAGACATAGAGAGGGCCAACAGACACATGAAAATATGCTCAACCTCACACATCAGGGAAATGCAAATCAAAACTACAGTGATACAACCACACAGCAGTCAGAACGGCTAAAATCAAAAACACAATATACAATAAGTATTGGTGAGGATGTGAAGCAGAAGGACCCCTTGTGCACTGTTGGTGCAAATGCAAACTGGTGAAACCACTGTGGAGGTGCCTGAAAACATTAAAAATACAACTACTATATTACCCAGTAATTCCACCACTGGGGGTTTTACCCAAAGAGTATGAAAACACGAATTCAAAAATATATATGCACTCCTGTGTTTACTGCAGCATTATTTACAATAACCAAATTATGGAAGCAACCCATGTCCTTCGATAGGTGAATGGATAAAAAAGATGCTGAATAGGATGCCTGGGTGGTTCAATGGGTTAAGAGTCTGCCTTCAGCTCACATCATGATCCTAAGACCCTGGGATGGAGTCCTGCAGGGAGCCTGCTTCTCCCTCTGCCCGCTGTTCCTCCTGCTTGTGAATGTGCATATGTGCTCTTTCTGACAAATAATAAAGTTTTTTTTTTAATGTCAGATATATACAATGGAGTATTAGCTATAAAAAAGCAATGAGATCTTGCCATTTATAACAACACAGTGGATCTACAGGGAATAATGCTAAGTGAAGTCAAAGGTAGGCAAATACCATATGATTTTACTCAGATGTGGAATTTAAGAAATAAAACAAAGAAAAAAAGAGCCTAGCACAAAACCCAAACTCTTTCCTAGAGAGAACAAACTGAGGGTGATAAGTACACTTATCCTGACGGGCACGGTGTATATAGAATTGTAGACTCACTCTGTTATATACCTGAAACTAATGTAACACTGTATGCTACTGGGATTTTTAAAAAATTGGATTCTAAGCTTCTCTCTTTAGGCTCAGCCTCTGAGTACCTTAGTAAAAAGAGACAGGCTTAACCCTACTATTTGGAAACTGGGGTGGGGGGTGTGTGAAAGAGCTTTGAGACTTTAAAGAGAAGTCTATCAGAGCCCCCTGCCCTCAGACATCCTAATTATCAACTTCCCTTTTGCCTCTTTGTAGGTGGCATGAGAGGAATTGGAATGTCCTCAGAGGGCTCACCCAAAATGCGGGGACCGTCGTCATCTCATGGGGCACTTTAGCCAACAAGTAGTCTCTGTGGCTTGATGACATTCCCCTTGCCTCAGAGCTATTTCTGCCACCGCGCTTTTGATTAAGGCCACTGATGAAACAGTCAAGGTTTCCTTTAAGTAGCCTTGTGCTCCATGCAGCCAAAGCCGTTCTGAAGCCTCGACCTGCTCAACCTTTTCCAGCCTACTGCCTCATCTCCCAAGACCTCCTCCCATGGGAACTTTCTCTCGTTGCCGCAGCCTTAACACTGCTGTCCTTCCCTCCTCCTTCATGGATGAAATCCCCCCCTTAATGTTCACAGGTCACCTTTTGATTACTTGTGATAATTTTTGGAGAGCTCTAACCGATGTAGACTTTTCATGGCTTCTTATCTATTTAAAGGATAAAAATGATAAATATCATGCTGGGTAAGCTACACAACTCCCTCTGAAGTCACCAAGGCAGCACTTTCCAGCCCAACAAACTAAGTTACATGCCTACACCAACTTAAGCTTCTTTTTAGCCAAGGGTAAAGCCACAGGCATTTATACGATGATTACTACCATCAATTACCATGATTACTGGTATGGCTTTGGAACGTTCTGGAAGCAAGGAGGTCTCCTTACCTCCAAAGGGGATAAGATTCAAAATGGCTCCCATGTCCAAAATGTAGCAGGTGTCATACTTTTCGCAAGCAGCTCTAGCTATTGCTAAGGTTGCTGGGCATTCGAGATTCAGGTCCCTGGAAACCACCCGCTGATATTTCTGCCCAAAATGCTGCTCTCAAGGAGACCAATAGCCAAACCTCTGTCATCCTCCAAAGGGAATTCTCCCAAATGATAATTTGGAGAAATTGACCAGAGATGCCTAACGATTGGCCCCAGAAAAGGAGAAACAATATTGGAAATCTAATGACTGTTGCTTTGATAAAAAGAGAGAAGTCTGATTCAGGCCAAGTAACAATCCAGTCCTACCAGAAATTCCAAAATTCCCACCACTTACAATTGTATATGCATTAAATCATTAGTCTCCTGACAAAATGATAGCACTCATGAGCCAATATTGGTGGATAAATATTAAAAAGACAAAAAAAAGTGTCTACTTTGTCCCACTTGTCCAAAATACAATCCTGGGAAATCTGTCCATACGGCCTTGTGGGCATTTCAAATTGTCCAATGGACCATCTGATTTTTGGCAAATGTAAGTCCATGTCTCATGGACAGAAGTATGTTTCAGTCATGGTTTGCATGTTTTCCCACTGGACCAAAGTTTTCCTTCGTAGACAGGCCAATTCTGTTAGACAAAATTATCCCTACCTGGGGAACCCCTCTTGAACGGCATAGTGATTGGGGAACCCATTTCCCTGGCCAGGTGCTTCAACAAGCCTGCCCTATTTGGCCAGTCTTACAACACTTTCTTTGTGCATATCATCCTCAATTCTCAGGGTTGGTCGAACACAATAACTGCTCCCTTAACACTCAATTGGCAGTATTTTTCAGGACTCTCCCAAGACCTTGGCCAAAGGCATTGCCACGGACCCTTCTAAATCTCCTATCCACCCCTTTGTAACTTAAAAACTCTCACCCTTTGAGATAGTCACAGGATGCCCATTGCACTTGGCCCTTGTTTCTTTTGACCCAGAGTTGATAAAGGAGGTGTGCTTCAATACTCTGAAGGTCTGGTTGCTTCTATTAAAAATAATCATGGTTTGATAGAGCAATCTTTTCATAGCACACTCCCAGGAGACAATGATCTTAAGCATCATACCTTGTGACTTGATTTAGTCTATTGGAAAAGACACCTCTGGAAAGACTCTCTTCAAATTCTTGGGAGAGGCCCTCATCAAGTACTTCTGACCAACAGAGAACAGCCTCTTGGATCCAGAGGACGCACATGGAAGGAAAGCACTAAACCGTGACAGCGCCCACACGCCATCTGGTGACCCGAAAGTAAAGGTTTCATGGTATTGAAGCAGACAAGATCTGGAGAGACGGCTTTCCCAAGATATCCAGACCAGCCTAGATACCTTTATCTGTTGATTCTTTTATCCCTTTCCTGGGAAGAAAATGCCTTATATCTGCATCTCCCAATCTCTTGCAAAAGGGGGAAATTTCAGGGGAGGCTGGGTGGCTCAGTTGATTAACTGTCTGCCTTTGGGCTCAGATCATGATCTCGGGGGCCTGGGATCCAGCCCTGCCTCAGGCTCCTGCTCAGGGGGTCTACTTCTCCCTCTCCCTCTGCTCTTCCCCCTGCAGCTTCTCACTCTCTCACTCCGTCAATGAATAAAATCTGAAAACGAGTGGAGGAACCTCTTTTGATCATAACATTTTGAAAAACAGCCTCATTATGATCCTGCAAGCATTTCTGAAGTGTTAGAAGGTTCAGAATGCACAAAACCCTTTCTTTTACTTGAACTATTAACAGACTCTAGATTGTATTCCCAAATCATTTCGGAATTTACAACTTTACAGATCATTACTGAGCACACATAGGGTTCTACGCAGCTCTTCTGAAATAGCAATATTGTTTTAAGATGTCTGAAGTTTTGCTATTCCTGCAAGGAATTCATGAACTATTGCTTCGTGTGCTGTATCTTCCCAAACAAGCTTGGTTATTCTGTTCCATGCTTCTGCCTCAGCAGCTTCAAGAGGAATCCTGGAGTCAGGTTTGCCTTCACAGGGAAGAGCCTTTCCTCTTTGAGTCTAAGTAAGTGCCAGTAATGATTCTCAGTTGGCTACTTTCAGACGGAGCGTCCCGGTTTAGAACCAGCACACAGTTTAAAGTTGCCACGTTGCTTCTGATTCTTTGGTCTCCATCTTTTGCAGAAAGGACATGCACAATAAACTGATTAGGCTCAGTGCCAACCTGGGCAACATACAGGCTTCAGAGAAGAAGCGCCTGAGTCATTCTCCCTTCTAATGCTCCCTGATACCCAAACGGGGCTTAAGTGGTTTCCAACTGCTCTGCATGTTCCCTCCCACATGAGGCAAGAAAGGCAGGTATGGTCCTTCCTGACAGAGACAGACAAAGCCACGAAACAACTGGCCATTTCTCCTTTTAAGGTCAATAACACTATGAAGTGGAACTTTTGCCCCCTCCTGTATATTCTGTTTCTACTAACCTTTTGTTGGTTTTGATCTGTACTTTTTCATATCGCTGTTTTCCCCAAATTGTGATGACTCTGGTCCATCCACTCATTTTTAAAGACTCAAACAAGCAGAGATGGGCTGTTAAATGCTGGCCTCATGGAAGACAGCAGCCTTCTCTCTGAGGGACTTCTGGATGGCCAGGGTCTCCCCCAGAGCCCTTCAGTTCCTCCAGAAAGGAACATGGGAGCCCAGTGTGGGAAGGAGGTAGAAGGTGCCCCATTCACAGTATGGATTTTCCTTATTTTCCTGATCTATGCAAGGCTTGCTGTCCTTGACTTGATATCCCCAAGTGTAAACTTCCTGACTCCTATAGGGTAGCAGGCTGAAGACTGTTTAAATTCACCCTGCTTTCCAGCCTCTGGCCTCACTCCTGCATTCACAGACCACAATGCCTCAGCACCGAGCCTGCCCCCCCCTTCCGCCCCTCCCCCCATGCCCTTCAGTGGGCTATGGCTCTGCACTTCCTCTGTTCAGTCTGTCACCT
>PITA01009964.1:24306-56855 GCA_004023965.1 Spilogale gracilis
TCCCCAGTGTCCATCACCCAGCCACCCCATCCTTCCCACTCCCCTCCTTTGGACAAAAAATATGCTCTTAGATAAGGTCAAAGTGTTTTGAAAGAACTTTTCTGTTAAAAGTAGTCTCCCCTGGAACGCTTTTCAATCATAGCCTTTGAAGCCTAGAAGATAAGTGAAGATTTTAACTAATTGCCGCTAGATGTGAAATCTCAGGGGTTTTTAACGCCCAAGCTCAGTTCTTTCATGTATGAAATGACAAAATATGGGGCGCCTAGGTGGCTCAGTTGGTTGGGTGACTGCCTTCGGCTCAGGTCATGATCCCGGAGACCTGGGATCGAGTCCCACATCGGGCTCCCTGCTCGGCGGGAAGCCTGCTTCACCCTCTCTCACTCCCCCTGCTTGTGTTCCCCCTCTGGCTGTGTTTCTCTCTGCCAAATAAATAAAATCTTTAAAAAAAAAAATGACAAAATATGTCAGGAAGCGGAAGAGGGTCAGCGGTGTCTCCTCAATCCTCAGAAGGCATCTTTACAGGCAAAAACAAAAACAAATTAACCAAACCAAGCCACTCCCTACAGCTCAGAGTTACTCAGAATAATTTACTGACAGATGGGATCCGGCAGAGATCTGCTCCAGAGTCAGTGTCCCCCTACCTGGATCTCAACCCACAGCTTTTATGAAGTGAGGGGCAATGATGGGCCACAGGGTAGTCACCTGAAGTCGTCTCATCTGTGCAGCGGCGAATCTCTGCTAATTATCTAAAGTGGCACCATCCGTGTACGGGTGGGGGCAGGGACAAGATGGAGTCGGTGTTGTCAGCACTCCTACACTCTACCCCAACATCTTTACCCCTGTGTAATCTTGGTATGCCAATCTCCCTTGAGGACCCTAGAGCCAGATACGGGGAGCAGACAAGCATCCCGACCCCACAGCCGCAATATAAAGAGCAACACAAGTGATCTGGTCAAGTGGTCCTTTCCTCAGACTTCACGGTTGGAGCGACTGTGAGCTTCAGTGTAAGTGGGGGTCTGTGACAGGAAGACATTTCCTGAGCAAGAGAAAGGACCAACAGCAACATGAGGCTAGGGGTCATAAGACAGATGCTTTACGGGTAGTAGGTAAGACAAATCTCATTTTAGCTGTTTGGTCTCCATGAGCACCAGCCCTGGCTTTCGCCATTCCTCATTCTCGAGGAATAGGGGTGACGATGACCGCTGTAACTAATTCCTGCTGGAAAGGGGCACAGATCATGATCTGAGCAGTGAAATGGTCTTGCATCCAATGGCAGATGTTCCCTAGTGCTAAGTTGAGCCCCATCCTTGAGAGCCATTATTTGGACCTTTCATAGATCATCTGAGACAGCACCTGTTCCACATTTCGTAACAAGGTCAATTAGGTCAGATCAGTTAAGCAGTGGTCTCTCTCAGAAGATGGGTCTGCAGCTGGGTTTTCAAAGTCAGGCCTACAGTGTGCAAGCGATCATGTAGAAAATTAGCCGGATATGCAAAGAAATCAGAATGCAGGATCCAGCCTGGTAAATAATAAACATTCAAAGACAGTTAACCAGAACTAGACTCTAACAGCCATAGAGGTATGTAACGAAAATGATTTTGTTTTTCTTCTCCAAAGCCACCCCCACTTCTAGTAAATGTACCGAAATTAAGACTAAGTTGTTTGTAAAACAAGTCCAGATTTAACAAACTTGGCCAAGTTACATAAGGGCAGCCAGAATAGTGACTGGCCATTTAGAGTCTTTTAAATCGGCTTTGCTAGAACTTTTCATAAGGAATTTCAGAGTGAGCCTGTAACAGTCGTTCAAGGCTGAGCCAAGCCAAATACTCGCCATCGGACTTGCTGGCAATACCTATAGTTTTGGTCACCTCCTCTCTTCTCGAGGTCCCCCCCCTAAATCCCCTGAGATTCCTGAGCCTGCCAGGAAGTAACTTCCCTTACTCACCTGGTGAGGCTCCCAGGAACCCTGTAAGCAAGGCACCAGGCCATTTCTTCCCCCCAAGGGGCTTCACTGGCTTTGTAAAGTCCACCTTAGTCCCTCAAAGCTGTCTGGTCATCTCCAGTCTGGCTGGGTCTCTCTCAAAGACAGCATTTCAGTCAAAGCCTTGGGAACTATGGTGCTGTCATCTAAGAGATGACATTTAAGGAGAACCGATTCTTAGGGAACTTAAGCAAATAATAATCGCCTTCCCATTTTGTCCTTGCCACAAGCCCCTGAACAAACCCTCTGCATATGAACTTCTGTTTTTATCTCACTTCTAGCATTAATACCCCCAGGGCCTGTATTTGTTTTCCTACCGTTTTTGCCATTAAGAAAGCCTCTCGTTTAGCACCCCAACCCCCTTGACTCCAGTTACCCAGTAAACCAACTAAAGCTTGGAATTCCTTTACTGTTTTCCGGATTGGGAAGGCTTGTGTTTTATCCATGACCCCTGCCAGCATCGCCTACCCAGGTCCTCCCCAGGAGGTTTACTGATTGACCCGGGCTTTGGGTTCCGTAGGTATTTACCTCCCATCCTCATGGTGGAAGGCCGGGACTACTTGAGACAGGGAGGGGAGATCATCACGAGTCACGCAACCTGAATTCACCTGTTGAAGTTAGAGCTCGTCCTGCAGAATATCTACACCCCAAATAGGCTCAGGAATGAGGGAAGTAGGCGCTAGAAAACAGTGGGGAGGAAGCATGCCAACCTGTCGGCGACTAGTTTGTCTGATCTGGATAATTTGTCTGCCATAACCACCAACCGCTCTTGTTTCTTCCCCAAATTTTGAGGGGTTTCCACAGGTAAGTGTGCCTTCAGCTCTGCTGTCTAGGGGAGCTAGTACAGGCTGTTAGTGGGAGACCAATAAATGGCTAATTCCACATTGGTGGAGGCCCTCTGATTGCATCCTATTGCTCATACTAGAGGGCAACACTGGTCTGACCCCTTGTCTCTATTAGTGCCCCCCCCTAAATTCCTCATTGGGGGGCCCTTGGTAACCCACCTGGCTTTTTCGAGCCTTCTGCCATGGAAGAAAACTGCTTCCCCTTAGGCAATGCTTTCAACAGGCTTTAGCAGCACTGAATCAGGTTGTTAAGATTTTCTCGGGGGGTGGGGTGGGGGTGGGGAGCCCAGGATAATATTAGATCTTACCACAGTTGTTTACAAGAGACCTTGATGGGCCCCCTTTCCACCATTTTATCATCGGCAAGATTGTTTTTCCCTCTTTTCAACCTATCTACTGCCACCTATGACGATTCCCTTGGTCTTAGTATCAACCACCATAGCGGCTACTGCAATGGGCCGATGAAACTAAGGGGCAAGGGTAGATACTCAAATCCCAGACCACGTCCCCAAGACTGACAGTAAGATACCACCCTTCATACCAGAGGCAAATAAATCTGGGTCTGGGCCTCTATAACGCTGGGCAGAGATATATTTCATTCCCTGTTCACCAATAATTTCTTGCCTTTCTTCCAAAGAGGTCCAGTTTAGCAGAGGGGAAGGAACAACCCCCTTCCGCTTTGCCAGGTTATCTTAATGCGAGCATTTATCCAATCAACCAAATTAGCCAAGAGAATACAGAGTTCCACCCAAGCCTATGATATATAATCTTCTTTGCAAGTCAGGTTGAGCAGTGGCCGAGACCATTTTTGATCATCTCAGACCCATTTAACACAACACCAACCCCACCAGGACTCCACAGTGGAAATACCCCAGTTGTCTTCCCAGCCCATTGGCTTAGAGGGACTCAGTAGCCCCACCAATCACAGGGACAACACGTGCTCCCCCCACCGCCCCGGCCTGGACAGGGGGCTCTCCCTTGGCAGGGACAACCTGCGCTGGCCTCTCGTGGACCTTGAGTTTTCCTCCAGCTTGGCCCCTTAACCCGTGCCTGCACCCTTTCCAGTACCCTGCTGACTAAGCCAATGGTTAGAAGCTGGGGGAGGGACAGCAATGTGTCCTGCAGACCGAGAAGGCACTTTGAGACCGAAAAAGGAGGCAAGTCACTCAGCACTGATCACAGTTTTTCAGGAAAACTTACCGACAGGGAGAGCCCACAGCCCGGGGATCCCGACAGAAGAAGGCCACTCTCCAAGCTAGTCTCCACCCAGCAGCGATCTCCGCCCACAGCTTTTATGGGAGGAGGGGAGAGGGGGTGGGGTCACATGGTAGTTCCCTAAAAGTGGCACACCTGGAGTCCTCTCTGAAAAAACACCAAATGGTAGATGACAGGTGCTGCCTCGGGGCCCTGAAATGGGAGGCGGTGGGGCTTCCGGCGGAGGCGGGGGCAGCAGCGTCCCCATTTGGGGTCCCTAGCCTGGTGGGGCCTGGCCACGGCCATGCAGCTCCTGGAGGCAAGGCTGAGGACAAGGAGAGGATCCCCTTCACCAAGCTGGGCCCTCTGGTCAAGGACACGATCAAGTCCCTGGAGAAGATCTATCCCGTCTCTCTGCCTGCCAAGCAATCTGAATCATTGATCTATTCCTAGGCGCCTCCCTTGAAGATGGGGTTTTGCAGATTCTGCCTTCGCATAAGCAGACCAGGAGGTCCAGGAGACCAGGTTCAAGGTGTTAATTGCCATCGAAGATTCCAATGGACACGTTGGTCTGGGTGCTGAGTTCTCCAAGAGGTAGCCAGCCACTGCCTTCCGTGGGACCATCACCCTGGCTGAGCTCTACACCGCCCCCTTGCGGTGAGGCTACCAGGGGAGCAAGATCAGGAGCCCCACACTGTCCCATGCAAGGTGACAGGCTGCCGTGGCTGTGTGCCCGTGCGCCTCCTCCCCGCCCCCAAGGGCACTGAGAGCATCTCAGCCGTGTGCCCGGGAAGCTCCTGGTGACTGCCCGTATTAATGACGCCTACACCTCAGCCGTCCTGCCACCGTGGGCAACTTTGCAAACGCCACTTTTGATGCCATTTGCGAGACCTACAGGTCTCTAATCTCTGCGATAAGCGAGTGTTCACCAAGTCTCCTATCAGGAATTCACTGGCCATCTTGTAAAGACCACATCACAGGTTCCGTGGAGGACCCAGCCTCCAGCAGTAGCCACCACATTGTTTTATACAAGAAAAATAAAGTGAATTAAAGCCTATTTAAAATGATAGAGGAAAAAAAGGAAGGAAAGGAAAAGGAAAAAAAAGAGTCACCTGTGCACCAGAGGAGCTCTACTAGTTATCCAAAGTGGCGCCCCCTATGGGCTAGAGGGGAGACCAAGATGGAGGAGCAAAGCGGGAATCAGCTTGTCAGCCCTCCTACACCTTATCTTATGTTTTGTAGCAGTTAAATATTTATTACGTATCTCACAGGGGCAGGTCGTCAGGTGCACAAAAAATGCTAAGAATGACAATGCAAAATAACTGTTAGGCTTTGAAGATAGTCACTTCAAAGGTCAATATAATTTCTGGCATCATTAGTTTAAAAATGAATTATTTCTTCTTTCATCCATATCTCACGTGAATGTTAAAGGATTTTTTTTTTCATTTCTGTTTCCAAGTGAAACAATGATCATTTTTTTAAAAAATCTGCAGATGGATATGCATAAAAGTGCTACGGGTCCTGTGAGATGTTCTCTGGCCAGTGAACCACGTGACATGGGCCCAGACCTTGTGCACTCAGCGGGTCACAGCACGGACATTTCTGGGGGTGTCTGGCCAGCGCATGTGGATCTCCCCCTCTGTGGGAATTTCCTATGATCCTCAGAAACTACCTATTTTTATTTGGAGACACTTTCCCAAGTCCTGGTTCTTGAGTTCTTCCTTGAGTTCCATTAGAAACCGCACTCTGCTTACAGCACATTCCTTGATCTGCTTATCTTGGTTTCATTTGGATTCTGTTACTCATAACCAAATGAACTTTAACCAATGCAGCAAGGCAAGACAACACATTTCTCTTGGGAATGGCACTGTTTCTGCCTGAGAAAAATACCTTGCAAAGAAGCTTAGAATTTATTTAAAATCCCTAAGCTGTTACTTGGCAGGAAAGAGCTGAACTGCTTACAGAAGGATCTAGAGTGGATCCTTCAGCAAAAACACAAGGCGATCCAGAGTGACCCCAAACCAGGCTCCTCTGCCTAAACCCCAAGAGAACTGGTGGGACTCCAAGAAATCACAGCCTAATGGAGTAGCTTTATGCCACTTCTCCTTTGATTCCAAAGGTTAGGCTACTTCTGGCGCTGGAATTACACCCACTAGGACAAACATGGATAAACAGATTTTCTGGTTCTAAAGCCATCAGCTGTTACATTACCAGCACACCTGAATAGCACCTTAAATTTATTTTCCCTACGTCTGTTTAACCCTCAGTGATGATCTCAGTTACCCACCCAATCAGCCAAACCAAATACATCCATTCAGCACCATGCTTACTAAGCATCTTTTAGGCACTGAATTTACAAGTTGAATGTCACTGAGATTCACGCATCCTAAAGTTGAGCCGGAGGGAGGGAAGATTTATTGCAGCAATAAACAAGTAATGTAAAATTGTGTGCTATCAAAGCATCTAATAGGATATGAAGAAGAACAGGGCCGGGTGACCTATTTTAGATACCATGGTCAAGGAAAACATTTTGATGAGCATGAAAAGCAAGCAAGGAAGCCAGGCACGGAAGGAGGGTTACGGGTGAAAAGAGACCGTGTGTGTAAAGGCTCTGAGGTGGGAAAAGATGGGTCGTGTCTGAAAGGCAGCAGCAGCCTTCCAAGTTGCTCCCCTGCGTCCGAGGATGTGGGAGAGAAAGCCCTTTCCAAAAGTTTTTCCATTCCAGTGAGCAATTCAATCACCCCCTCAGGCATGATGACAGACATATTCCCTACCTTTAAATCACTTCCTCCCTCTATCTCCCAGCACACAGGGCCCCTCTGGGAGAGATGACTTCACACAAAGTGTGAGACCTCCCCTTTGTTGTCAAGTGTGTAAGAAAGCTGCCATCACTAAACCACGTGCACTTATCCCACTGAGGTCGCAAGATGACAGGTGCTACGATATGTCCTCATTCCTCTTTGCTTCCAGAAGCTGCATGTGAAGACTGACCTCATTGCATTGGCGTTGGAGCCCCACGTCCAGGCCCTGAAAGCACTCAACAATGAGCGGAGGCACCATGAGGGTCCCAAGGAACCCTTCAATTCCCATGGAGAAGGGAGAAATTACTAGAAGACAAAGCCAAAATGCTACAGGGCAGAAGTGAAAGGGGATCCTCCCGGTGTGACCGGTGTGACGATAACTCACTGATGGGAAGGTTGTTATTTGCCTTTTATAGCAATCCCACAACAGCTGGCTTGCTGAAAGGTGGTGATATTAAAACTCTCAAGTTACTGAAAGGAAATCTTACTCTTCATGTGGGATTGTTATCACCATGTCCTCAGGGCTTTCCTGGAATTTCTATTATCTGATAATGCTTGTGGCAAAAGGCTTTTAGATGATAAGCTAGAAATCTGGGTCTTCTCCAAAGCATGTGATCTTGGGCAAACCTTTATTCTTGGGGGGCCTCATTTTCCTCATCTCCATAATTAAAGACTCAGAATAAACGTGTTCTGGCATTTCCTCCAGTTCTCAATCCAGTGATACTATGGAAAAACACAGTGATGTAGTAAATGATTTGGGAAGATTGGAGTAGGCAGAGCTCTATGTGCTTTAACACATGGTCATTGTTGGACACAAAAAAAACTTCCGACCTTTTTAATCTCGGTTTCTTCATTTCTAAACCAGAATCATAAAAATAATATGAAACTTAATTACATCTGATTGAGGTCAAACGAAATGGCAGATGGGAAGACTTTGTTAACCCCAAAGCTCAGCATATATGTGTTTTATTGCTATGATTATGCAGATGAAAATAAACAATACCAGCTGATAGTTACTGATCATCTTAAAGTCTGTAAATAGTGGGACCCTTATTCTTCACGACAACCTATGGGATAGTACAGTTACTATCGCCATTTCCTGGAGGGGAAGACTGAGGCAGAGGCATTTAGATGACACACCACTGACAAAGAGGGCCACACAGCTGGGTATTGGCAGAAAGCAGTCATGCTCCAGACCACAGCTTGGCTTCTCCATCAGTTCTAATCTGAAAAACTTGATGTGAAGGGACATCATGGGTTATTTTTTTAAAGTTATTTATTTATTTTATTTTAGAGAGAGCATGCATGCAAGCAGGGAGTGGGAAGGAGAAGGAGAGGGAGAGAGAGTCTCAAGCAGGCTTCATGCAGAGTGTGGAGCCTGGCATGGGGCTCGATCTCAGAACCCAGAGATCATGACCTGACTCAACACCAAGAAACCAAGAGTTGGACTTTTAACCAACTGTGAGGCTCAGGCACCCAGGGACATCATAGGTTTAATATGACCTCAAAGGATGGTTAGTTTTACGCTTAAAGCTTCTTCAGTCATACCCTAAGTTAAAAAAACCTATGTAGGGGCGCCTGGGTGGCTCAGTTGGTTGGGCGACTGCCTTCGGCTCAGGTCATGATCCCGGAGACCTGGGATCGAGCCCCACATCGGGCTCCCTGCTCAGCGGGAAGCCTGCTTCTCCCTCTCTCACTCCCCCTGCTTGTGTTCCCTCTCTAGCTGTATTTCTCTCTGTCAGATAAATAAATTTAAAAAATCTTAAAAAAAAAAAAGCCTATGTATTTTGTTTTTGGTAAAATGATCCCAAATGATTCATGTATTCACAATCTTGCAGCAAAATACATTGGTTTTAAAAACTTTTCCTAAAAGTCACACATTAAAAGTAATCAGGATGACCACCACATAGAATTCCTACTCATAAAGAAATTCTATAAGGGAAATGTAGCAAGTTTAAACATATAGTTCCAAAATCTCAGAAATTTAATAATATACACACACAAACAAGAAACAGCAAAACAGTGCTCATGGTTAAGTTTTGTATATAGAACCTTAATCTCTGTGAAGACATCTCATTTCCCCACCCCCAGCCCCAGCAAGCACTTAGGAAAAACGTCTGCATCTCAATCCAACTCAGGCTTCCCGCACAAAGGCTGCGCTAATGACAGGCCTGTTTCTGCGGCAGAGTTTCAAAAGCAGCAGGCAACAATTTAATTAGCTCTAAGTCAATAAATCTCCATGAACTCTAGCAAGTCAAGAGACCGTAAGCCTCACTAGCAATTATCAGCAAAAGATTATTCATGTAGAACCATGATGTGTAACATTTGGCAATACCCAACATGAAATATTTATAATTTTCTGAGAATGACTAACAATGAAGAATGGCATTAAAATGCATCAGAATTCATTCTACTAGGATCCTTGATTTAGAAAAAGGTCACACAAAAGGATATAAAACACAGGAAACCCCCAGTTGATGAATGGTCAGAGGATAGACAATTCTCAAAATAATTTCACAGGTGCTTTGAAAGTTTTTCTCCAAGAAAGTGACTGCAGGAATATTTTATGTAGGAAAATGTAATCCTGGGGTATATGCACTGTATATAGCTAGTCATCATATAATTCCCTCGCTGAAATAATCCCTTACCATTAAGCAGCCCTTGGAATCTGCCCGAAATCTCATCTATGGATGTTAAACACTATTTTGGGTTAAGAGATGATTTTTGGCTTCTATGGAAGTATTGCGATTTGAGAATTTATGAGACTTTGCATCAAAGAACCTAATGAGATAAGCCAGAGGAGCAGGTACCCCAGGCCCCGGCTTCACCTCCCTCAAGGTGCACACATCGCCCCCCACACCTACCACACCCATTACCATTCAAATCCAGCAAATGTACCCCGTTCTTTAAGGCTGGCCCCTGAACTACCTCTAGGAAGGAGAATGTAAGATTCCCCCCACAAAGCCATAAAAACAGCGTCAATTTTCAAGAATGGTAGGTGAGTGGAATATCATTTTTCCTGCATTCTCATAGGATTGCTCTTGTTTTTTTAAAGTTTTCACTCCCTAGTCCTGCTGACCTTGCTAATCAGCACAGATTCGGGTGGGCTGTGAGTGATGGAGAACTCAAAATAACGTTTTCTTCAACAGGAGAGAATTAGGGGCCAAGTAGGTGGCCGATCAGTGTAGTCGATCTCAGTGTAGTCAGACTTTTTACATGGCAGCTGGCTCCTGAGACAGAGAGAGAGAGAGAGAGAGAGAGCTGATGCTGCCAATCTCTTAAGTCCCGGGCTCAAGCCAGAAGGTCATTTCTGTTGCATTCTGACAAGGACAGACGTTGAAGCAAGTAAAAGAAGTTGCAAGGCCACGCCAGACTCAAGGGGAGAGGAAACCCATTCCACTGTTCCGTTTGCTTGAAAGCAGCAAGAGCAAGCGTCCAAGCTGGAATGTTTGTGGCCATATTTGCATATAACCAACTGCAAACTGCAAAGCTTTATTTTTTTCCTTCTGTAGGTTCTAATGGCCAAGAGAAGTTTATGGTTGTGGTCCTCCAACATGTTGTCATTGCAGAGGTGAACACATTATTCTTTTAAGACCTTTAAAATCAGATAGGGTCTTTTCCTCTCTGCTAATCTAAGGGAGGTAAAACTTAACCTCTTATCTTTTTGGGGTCCCAGCTGGGTCCAAGAATCCAATAGACATAAGATTAGTTAATAGGAGAAAAGCATGCATATTTCTTTTTCATGTATAAGGAAGTCTACACACACACACACACACACACACACACACACACACACACACACACAGACACACTCACACCACCACCACCAACAACAACAAAATGAAGACTCAAACAAGTGGCAAAATATAAATGCTGTTATACTGAGTTGACCAAAGGCAAGCAACTATGAAAAAGTAACTAAGCCACGTGGGGGAAGCTAAAGAGAGCTGAGAATTATTTAACATAATCTGTGTGCATGGAATCCTCTTGGCCTCCACTCCCTCATCCCTGGCAATAAGAATGTTTCTTCCTGATACAGAGAAGACATCTCTCACAGGGAAGCTTTTATGTTGCTTTCGGGAAGAAAAGGGTTGGTCAGGGCACCTTTCTTGATTCCGCTGTTTTTCGGTGCCTTTAGCTCCAAATAAGTCTTATGCCAAAGTGGCCCATTTTGGTGTGACATGTTCCGCTCCCCTTCAACAGTCTAACTTCTGCTCACCACCTATTTTCAAATCAGATCAGTTTCAACCGTAAGGAAAACCTGCCTGGCAGACACCGCCTCTCCAGGATGACGGGTGTACGCCTTCGGGTTATCTAGCAATGAGTTTGTTTGCTCAGGTTGGCCCCCCAACTGAGGTGGCAAAAAAGGGAGCTGAATTCGACCCTGTTCCCCCTCATTAAGCCTTGTACCCCTGTGTGGGACTGAGTCTTGCTGTGCCAGTCCCAAGAAGCCTGGACATCCATGGCTTGTCACCAGGACTTGTCACCGAGCCATAGTGGCTTGCTCCTCTCCCCATGTTCAAATGCCGGGTGACCTACTAGCCTTTTTCTTAGACCCATCAAGCACCAACCCTTCTCCCTCTACCCGCCCCCTAACGCCCCCCCCCCTTTTTTTCCCAATTTGGAAGTTTTTCTTTCCAGTCTTTTGCTAAATGTTATTAACTGGTTAGAGTAGCTCTTCCAACACATTCTTTGTGACACTGAATTGTTCCTCTGGGACGATGAGTAATGTCATCTGCGCATGTGCTTTTCTTACATGTTTTTGATGGTTTCTGTGACTCTTTCCATTGTGACCATGCACTTCTTCAAACAAGCCTTGTATTGGTTTTTGCCTTTCCAAGTTTAAGTACCAAGTTTCCGAATGTAGCTAGAAAGAAGAGTCTTTGGGAGACTCCGTGTGGTATATCACTGTCTTACAAGCATTAATCATCTGCTTTTAGAGTGCTTAAGTACTCACAATTTTACAAGTAATTGTGTTTTTGTAAAAGGAACATTTTATGAAACCGTAGTTAACATAGTTAAGCCATCCCAGTTGAATGATAATCGATCCTTTTTTTTTTTTTTTTAGAAAAGAGATTCTCTAGCATTTATAGCAAATAATTTTGGGGGTTAAGTTCCAAAGTAAAAACACTTTGCCTAATTCTGGCACGCAGCTCCCAAGAGAGACATTGCCCTTTCTTCTTTGGAGACCCGCTGGGCCCAGAACCTATTTCTGCTGCCCCTAAGTCAGCTTGGTGAGTGTCCTGCCACCTCTCTTGCTGGGGGGAGGCTCCCCTGAGGTCTGTCTTTTCTGAATCACTGCAGCTCCTGCCTGAGTGCCTTAGTGCGTGCTTAATAAATAGTCCCGGCAGGAAATAAATGTCCCTGACTATTCCTCAGAGCCCAGGACACCACCCCCTGGGCCTCTGCTTTCTGACTCTGGTTCTGGTCTTTTCTAGGCTCTCCAACAGCGCTGTAGAAATGGAGGAAGTCAAATTGTTTATTTTGATGATGATTGCTATTTTTAATTTGATCAGCATTGCTTCATAAATGAGGGCGACCTATGGCTGCTCCTTTTAATTATATTTCCACTGAAACTGTGATATTTAAAGGCAGGTGGAGAAATAGCATCTCCTAGGTTTTGAGCAAGAAATTGGGGAGGTAGCCAGCTGTGAGGGACAGCGGAGTCAGGAGTGCTCTCTTGGCCACTTACTGCGGATGTGGCTTTGAAAGGTCTTTTACACTTGGGCTCCACTTCTTTGCCTTTTGGTGAGAATCTCGACTGGAGGACCTCTCAGCTTTTAGCCAAGTCTAATGACCTCTGACTCTACTGAGGTTTTATCATATGGAAGAGCAGTGACTTGAGTCTCTCTGTCTCTGGACTCCTGGTCCAGGGATCTTTCCATGGCCGCCATTAGTTTGTCCCCTCTTTATGCTTTGGGAGCCTTTACAATTAGAAGCAAATGCACTTTGAAAGCATGGTACTAGTGTGCTACTTTAAAAAGACACTTTTTACTAGGATTCCCTTCTCTTCTTCTTAATGTTTGATAGCCATGCTTGCTTATAGCAAAACTTCATTTTTCCATATTAAGTTTCTCCTCTTCCTGCAGTACTCTGCTTTTCCTCTGATTTAACTGAATTTTGTTTCTACTGCCTTTCCAAAGCACTAAATTTCCCTTGAATCAAAAGCTTGTAAATATAACTTCCCCAAACTTCATGTATATTTCATTCTGCTTTGTCATCTGAATCACTGGTGGAAATCGAATACAGTAACAGAATAAGTAAAATAAATCATCTGAAAATAGTTTCCTTGTGTGACTCCCCCATAAAAAGCTCAAACTCTTCTTCATATATTTGATCCCAGCTGTGCAAGGGCCCAGTGGTCAAGCAGAGATGCCTGCGTTCAGGAGTTGCTGGTTGTTGAGAAAGGTGGGGAAGAAGTAAGATGTGAAATGACAGCAGTAACCAGACAAGACTTTTACAAGGGACTTGCATCAAGATTGAAGTGTAGGTACCTGTATGAGGTCAACATGAGGATGTCTGGGAGGCAGTTGTTCTGAGGGTGAAGGATTCTACAGAGACATCTTGGCAGGCTCATGAACGGAAGGATTCCAGCTGCCGCCATGGGATCTCACCGGAAGGCTAGGCAAAAAGAGAAAAATAAAGTTTCAGGAACAAAACCCTAAACACCTCTGACTTTTATAGGATGGACAGAGTCTGAGAAGCCCACAGTAGAAGTCTGAGTAGGAGAATATGAGGACATAACTGTATTTAACATTCATTCATTCATTTCCTCAACAAAAATATACAGTGCATTATTTTAGGACCTGGGAATTCAGCAAGAATAAGAGGAACATGCCTGTTTTCCTCAAGTTTGAATTCTAGAGGAGAGATGAATATTAAACATATAACTGCCCATTGACTTAATTACTCTTTGGATAAGTACTTTCTTTTAACGGGGCGTGGAGCTTGCATAGGAGAAGATGGCAGGGCAACTGAATCTATCCCAGGGGATTCTGGAAGGTTCTTCCTGAATAAATGAAGTTTGATCTGACTTCTGAAGGCTGAGTGGGCATTAGCCAGGGAAAGGGATGGCGAGGTCACCACAGCAGACAAAACTGTGTGTGAACAGGACAGGAGAATCAAGCATTCAAAGGATGGAAAGATGTGGACAGGGTTGAAAGGCAGAGACCTTGAGAAAAAACATGGTGATCAAGGTAGAGCACACGGGCTAGAAGATTGTTTCCTTCATCCCACAGTAAGTGGGATGCCTTTTTTGTTGTTGTTCAGGTATATAGTAACTTTATTTGTTTATTTATTTTTAACAAGAATTTATTTATTTGTTTGCAAGAGAGGGAGAACTCAAGAGGGAGAGAGAGCATGGGCGGGGAGGCAGAGGCAGAGAGAGAAGCAGGCTGAGCAGGGAGTCTCACACTGGGCTCGATCCCAGGACCCTGGGACCATAACCTGAGCGGATGATTAACCAACTGAGCCACCCAGGTGCCCTAACGGTAACTTGATTTTAACAGAGAAACCAGGCTGCAGTAAGCCTGCATTATTGGAGTGGATGAACTTTCCCAAGAGTGAAGCCTGAGCCCAGCTGGCAGCACACAAAGGTTAAAACCAAAGCCCAGATGCTCCTCTTTCCCTGCCTGCACTGCCCGCTCATGACGTGAGGCGAGGGACTGCACAGCCATACTGAATGAAGGGACAGGTCTAACCAGGCAGAGGCGACATCGTGATGGGAGACAAACACTCACTGAAGAGGATGTGGAACCCAAAATGCAGTTGTCCACACTCTGCTATTCTCTGATGAGAAAGGCAAGGCGAGGGGAAGAGCGGAAGGTCATGTTCTTCATTCAAGTAAGTAAACCCTATAGGATGGGGTTGCTGGCCGATCAAGTCGTAGACTAGGATGAAAATCTAGGCGAGTTCTAGATCTCGGTGCCTCAGGGAAAGAACAGCAATGATACGGGAGAAGAGAGGAATGTTAAAATGCCTGAGAGTATTAAAAAGAAGAGCCCCCACTTTTTTTCTTAAATAAGACAGGAGATGGCTTCTTATCTTTTCCTCGCCACAGTGGCAGCAGACCTGCTGGTTTTCAGGCAGCACAATCTCTGTTAACAAGGGCTGCTGATAAGCTTGCTCTGCTGCGGAAGGACAAACGGAAGACCCGCCTGCTAATGGTGGGACGCGCTCTCCCACCACGCCTCCTCCAGGCACTTATCTCACGCTGGATCTGCAGAGGTAGCCCGGCACCACAAAGTGCTGCAGTCGAAGCCTCTGGGATATTGCAATGGCATGGTCAACTGCTACGTCTTTCTTGTACATGCACACTCTTTCGGAACAGCTGGAGTTAAAGGATGAGCAAGAATTTGGGTTTTGAGCCACAAAGTTTCAGACACCCGCCCAAGAGGCCTCTGCCCTATTTCACTACACATTCTTTCCCGAGAAACACACTCAGTGGTTGAGGGTTAAGTACTATGGTTGAAAGAAATGACCTGCTCACCGCCAAATGCCCTCCTTCCTCCGCATGAATCTCACAGCAGTGGGGTCTGCAGGCAGGAAGGTTGTGCCTGTTCCCTCTTGGCAGGGAGATTCCCGGGGGACCTCATGAATGTCACAGACGAGTTGGCCCACGGGGCCCAAGGTGACCCTTGCCACAGAGATGTGGCCATCCTTTGCTATGCGGATGGAGAACTCTTTGGTCAGCCTCTGCACCTGCTCAGGCTTTAGTGCTGGGACACAAAACATGCCATCTGGCCAGTCATGGGCTCCCAGCTATGGGAGGAGCCCTCTTCCTGAGGCTGGAGACTAGCCGAGTCCCGTCACTGTGATGCAGCTAGCCACGCCTTATACTTCCTGCCACCATTGATTTGCAGGTCAGGACCAGTCAGTGTGGCTGAGGCAACCCATGCCCCGTTGATGAGAGGGTTGGAATATACGGGATGGATCCAGATCTTCAGCTGTAGCTCCAGCCTCTTGGCTTCAGTGTCTCTGCGGACCACAGCGAAGGCTCCTACGCGCCCACCCACGTTCTTGGCACAGGATTGGCAGAGACCGACACACACGCCCTGGTCAACGGAGTGGCGTACAGCCCACCATCCGTGTTACCATCACCACTGGCAAAGCCTTGGCTGACCATGTCAAAGAATGTGAAGAGATTGCTTTTCTTCACCACTGCTGCTATTTCCTTCCACTGCTCAGGGCGAGGGTCCACTCCCGTGGGACTGTGGGCACAGGCCTGCAGCATAAGAACACTTTGCTGCGGCATTTTGGAAATGTCCTCCATAATGTTTGTGACGACAGAGCCACATATCTTGGGGGTCATAGTACCGAGAACCATGCAGCTGCAGGCCAGCGTCCCTGAAGATAGGTGTGTGTTCCGGGGGACGGTTTGCACAGAAAGACATTTCAGCTGAACTTTGAAAATCTTTGCAGAAAATTAGCTCCAATCCTGAAGGCCCCAGTTCCAGAAGGGTCTACTGGCTCCCTTCCACACTTGGTTGTTCTCACCCGGGGCTAATGCTGCATGTGCCTTAACAAAATTCAGCAAGTCCTGCAATGGGCAGGTGTTCTTTGTCCAAATGTTTTGCAGCAATTTGGGCCTCTGCCTTCCAGACACGAGGAGCGCATAAAGCTTTCTATGATCATCCTGGAGGGCACCAAGTCCCAGATGACTCTTTTTGCTGTTGGTGTCTCTCTTAAAGGCGTCTGAGACTCCCAGATGGGATCTGAGGGCCCTGTCTCCTCCACATGGGTCCTCCAGGAGCTGGCTCTGGACGGGAGGTGGCGAGGACCCCAGGCAGGATTCGATCAGGGTGCGGCAGGTTCATGGCAGGGGCGGGGGTGGGGGCGTGAGGGGAGGGAAAGCAGTGAGTAGCTACAGGGCAGAGCAGAGGGCCACAGGTAGGATGTCTTTAAACAGCAGAATAACGTGATCAGATTCTGACGTTACAAGGTCAGTGATTGTGGTGTTTCTTTCCCCCAGAAGCTGTGTGTTCTACCTCTTTGTGAACACCTCAGGGTATCTATCGACGATGATGGAGGAGCAGAGAACGGCAGCTTGGGCAGACAATGTTCCAACACTTCCTCTGTGCTCCTAACAAACTTAAAGTTCCTTAAGCACTTTTCTTTCTTCTTCAACCAATATTGGTTGAAGGGAATTCCATCTTTTGTCATCTGCACTTTGTTAAAATAAACTCATTTCTGTCTGTTTATGTTCCACATAGAAATCAAGTAGAGTCAATGATCAGTTTCCTTCCTCTGTTGGCCAATTACTTACTGAGCCCCTGCCAGGTTCTAGGCATCGTACTTGGCTTTAGAAAGAGACTAAATCACCACCACCAACAACAAAATCACTTTAATACCAAGGGATGATTATATTTTATCAAAAATTCATATGTGGTAGTTATTTGGGGGAGTACCTTAAAGTATGTTCCAATGAGAAATAAATTACAAATGGCAGTTACGTTTTCAAACTAGAGAAAATCTTATGTAACTTCAGGGTAGTTATTCTCATAACAAAAGAATGAGCTCAAGTCCCTTCTGTGTGTGTGTGTGTGTGTGTGTGTGTGTGTGTGTGTGTTGACAGTAAAGAGGTTGCACAATGCTTCTTTTCTACATAGGAATTTCTAGCTAAAATTCTGAAATAGATGAGGTTTACCTCTGGTTTCCTTCTATTTTCTTTCTACACTCTGTCCCAGTGACGTATTCCCTGTAGACCCCTAGGTCTCCCTCCTTCTCCAGCAGCCTGGCCTTGGACTAGTCCTTGCCCACGGGTAGCTCTGCACTCAGGCCCAGCCCATCCCCCAGAGGTGTCCTGTCTATCTGGACAGATGCACTCACGTCACCCAGCGTGAAAACCAAATACACGACTGGGTGGAGGTGGGCTTTGAGAGAAGGAAGTGCAGTGGACTAAGGGATTTACAGTCTGCAGGGAAGACAGACATCCAACCTCATTACAATTGGGAAAAGATAAGGAATTTAGAGTGCTGTGAAAGCATATAATACACTGATCAACCGACTCTGAGATCAGGAACCCTCACTGAGAAAATGGCATTTAAGGTGGCTCACGAAGCACGAGTAGGAGTTTTTATGTAACATCGAGAAGTCCTTTTGTTCTATGTTCTCACCTAAATCCCTGGTTCTCCCGTGAACGTCCTGGGCTCCAAAAGCACCATCTCTCCAGATCAAGCCCAGGACGAGCACACGGATAAGCCACCAGCTACCCTAGGTTGGAAGCCTTCTGGGGGGAACCAAAGCCCTTTGCAAGCATGGCCACGGTGCACACCCTCTGACCAAGAGTCAGATTAACTGTGTCACCCGGGGACTCTAAATTGTGTGTGTTAAGGAAACAGGCTTAGGAGTTGAGCCACACTGGCTTTAAATCCTGACCCTACCTAAGGAGCTACACACCTTTGGAAGCACTACTTAACCTCTTCAATCTCCAATTTCCTCCTTGTTAGTATGGGGGTGGGGGGACATGGCTGTCATTTATTGTTGTTTCAGTAGGCTGATCTGACTTCAATAAGTGGAAAGCCTTGCTTAAACGAGCTTAAACAATAAGGAGATGTATCATCTCACAGGACCGGCAGTAGATCAGAACCCCAGTTGCATTTCTCTGAGATTCTCTCCGTCTAGCCCCCTCCTTGTACAAGTTCCAATCTCGGGCAAATAGCAAGATTCCAGGAATGAGATTAAAGTTCATCATGCACTGCAGAAGAGAAGTTTCTTTCCATGGCTCTCTCTTAGGAGTGAGCATACATTCCCAGAACCCCTGGCACCTTTCCCCGTCAGGCTCTGTTGGCCAAAATGTGGTCACGTGCTCCTTCCCGAAACAGAAATATCAAAGGGATGGAAAGAGCCTCAGACACACCAGAGCGAGGCTCGTGCTGAGCAGGGGGTGACTTCTCCGGGGCACACGGCTGGGTAGGTGGGGGGATAACTGAACAGAATTGAGGCTCTCTGGAAAGAAAGAAGGGGGTCCCAGATGCTGGGGAGGGTCTACTATTGAGTGGGGGAAGCATTCAGTGAGAGCCCTTATTACTGTACTTGACTTACATGAATAGCTAATCAACATTAACTTGATCAAGGGCAATGGGGGAACTCCTACAGTTCCACAAAAACCAAATAACTAATTCATACCCCTTATGAATGCTCAGCGGCATTTGCTGTAACAAACCCCTACTGCTTCCCCAAGAATATCCACTCTGTAACAATAGGCCTGGCATTTGACAGGTAGCCGGGAGCAGGAGGAGCCGTGACATCTAGAAAGATCTCCAGAAAACCCAGCAGTATGTGGAAGGCCAAAAGTCATAAACTGATAGCTATCCCTAGAGAAGGGCATCTCAACACAAGATGCCTGGGTTTCCTCCGGAATCCTACAGACCCAACACTTCAGAAATCAGAAGCCCACTTGGTTCCTTCAAGCTTTCTGTCTCCAGCTTCCCCGCCCCCCCCATGCCCACAGATCCCTGCTCCACCCAGCCTACCCCCCACACCAACTTGCTCTGAACGCTGGATCCCAACAAGAGCTCTGGTGACCTATCCACTGTGACAACGGGGACTGCCTTCCATCTTGGAAATACAAGCTTCAGACTTTTTCAGAGCCTTCCACCAGGCAAATCTAGGAAAACCCTACAGGAGAAAGCCTGCTGGTGATGGCAGGGTTGGTGTTAGTTGGGAACTATTTTAGTTCTTCTAAATGCAGTCAGCATGACCTCAGACAGTTGCCTCCTTGGGTCACACCTGATACTCTCACTCGGCAGATTGCCCCTTCTAGTTTGTTTTTCTAACCCATTTGGCATCTTACCTTAGTTTCTACCCTGGGATTGCTGACCGGGAAAAAATGTTTGCTTTGGCTCTGACCTTGCATTTCTCTGGGGACATGACTTTCAGTATTTACCTGTATGTACACGGCACCTCAACTGCCAGCACCAGATGCCCCATTCTTCAGCCTCAACCTGGCCCCCAGACGGAGGCCAGTCCCCCCTGCCCCAGGGAGGCAACTATAGGAGAGAATTCTGGGCTGGAGACTCATCTCTCCTTCCCCTCTGCCCCATGAACACTCTGCTCCTTCGGGGCTCTGCCCATGTAGGAGGAAAGCAACCAGACTGAACTAATTCCATCTCATATGTGAATTACTAATAACTTTTGCACCCTTAAGCTTATATGTTAAGCATATTTCTGGGGTTTATTTTTTTAATTTTTTATTGTTTATTAATTTTAGAGGAGGGAGGGAAGAGGGAGAGAGAGAGAGAGAGAGAGAGAGGATTTCAAGCAGGTTCCATGCCCAGCACAAGCCCACCCTCCGGGCTTGATCTCATGACCCTGAGATCACGACATGAGCCAAAACCAAGAGCTGGATGCTGTACCGACTCAGCCATCCAGGTGCCCCTATTTCTGGATTTTAGAAGCAAACAAAGGTAACAACAAAGCAAAGTATGAATTCAGTATTGGGAGTAGAAGATGTTTCAAGTTGGTAGAAGTCACTCCTACCTAGGAGGTAGGATCTCCCTAGGTCTAGCCCCAGCTGCCTCTGTCTTCACATCTCTCCAAAATCACGGAGTCCATAAATGTTTCAGCTTCTCAGATGACTTCTATGGTTGTCACAGTGGGTACACAGATCAGGGAAAATACACTCCTTGTGTGTGTGTATGACTTGGCATATGGACTATTTGCCTCCCATTCTAGCTTGAACAATTGCTCCGATTATTACCTTTGTGTTCTTCTGTCTCCCTTGATAGAAGAGCTCCACAGAGGCGAATAAACTAGACTTACCTTAAAAAAGGAATAAGTTGGGTTTTAAAGTGTCGAATAAGTACTTGAATTGTGCCTTGACTTTTAGTACAGTAGCCCACCACTTGTCTGTAAAGGGCACGTTCTGGGGCTCCCGATGGATGTGTGATCTTAGAGACTCTAAAAATAGAAAAAAATATCCGTAGTTAAGCATTTACCTGCACTTCTCGCCAAAGCTTTACGTCCTTCTTCCCTAACTGCCAAGTCTGGGTCAGTAGTAGTCATGACTCCAGATGTTGCCATGAAGCTAATTAGAGGTCCAAATAGACTTACATCACTTCTGGCAATGTATAAGATCTGCGTAGCTCTCATAACATGAATGGATGGAATGATACTGTGGAAGCCAGCAAGGCAAACGGACCTGCTTTGGGGTCTTGTTTCGTGTACAAATACAGGATGCTGGATCATGACTAAAGTCAAGAAAACTTCCATGAGCCAGTGAACCATTTTTCAGGAGGAGAGAGGCTTCGGTCGCTCTGGATGAATCTGCATGAATGTGCAAGTTTGTTTCAATTAAATGGGCTTCAAGTTTGAGAATAAGCACATTCTTGGTGTGGGATGTTCATCTTCCTTCCTAAAGTGATACTAATTTTGTTATTTCAAAAAAAAATTGGATGATTTCTGGAACGTTTATCTGTTTATCATGGCAAAGTCAGGAAATAGATCTATTGACATTCAAAATAAGAAATATTAGTAATCTTGGAACACTGAAAAAATAAAATAAAATTTTTAAAAAAAGAAACATATTTGTAGCTAGGGGGAAAAACAATAGGAAAAAATGGTTTCCAGAATTGAATACCTTTCAAATGTTTATAGACACTTTGTTTAATTTGAAACACTGACAATAGTCAAATGGCATGGCACTTTTTATTTTCTGTTCGAGAAGAGCAGACTGAAAGGAGCCAAAAGACCGAGAAATTTAAAACTACTATAAAACTGCCCTCATTTTTCTTAATTAAAGAGTAGGCTATTCTGATTCAGAAATGGGCGTGAATGTTTCAGAAGAAATGTAATTAATGGCCACCCCTGACAGGGATAAGAGATTTAAATGAAAAGCCTTAAAGAATTTTTAAAAATTTTAATAAAGACAAATCACTTGGTTTCCATTTAAAATAAAATGCATTTGCTTTAGCACTTAATATATATATATCTTATTTCCTTATCCTTGGCAATGTAGTCTGTTTGGAATGACATCACATTCCAGATTAATGGCATCCAAGTTAATAAACTATGGTTGGCTTTGCCTGTCTTGGGTCAGAGATACATCAATTGCTGGCTTTGGGGGGGATGTTTTTTAAAACATTCCCAGAAAAAGAACGTACAGCTGCCTGACAAAATGATGGCACATTTCTCCTATGGCCACCAGAGGTCTACTCACCCCTACAAATATTCCAAGCCTTGCGCTGACAAGCAATGTGGGCAGACCCACGGGTAAGAAACACAGACTCTGTCTTGGCCATCCCCCAGACCTACTTAATCAGAACCTACACTGTAACATCGTCAGGCCATTTGTAGGTGCAGGAAAGTTTGAGAAGCGCTATTCTAGGTTACGGGAGGAAAACATTTATGTTCTATAAAGGATCAGAATTAGTAGATTTGAAAATTCAGAGGACCTTGCCCTCTAGTTCCAAACTAGACCTCCTGTTTCCAGATTAGTTGGGTTTTTGTAAAAGCATTACAACTCAAAAACTACTCTCTCCTTAAAAATAGCCTAAAGGAGCACCTGGATGTCTCAGTTGGTACAGCAATCCTACCAACTTGACTTTGGCTCAGAGAGTGATCTCAGGGCCCTGGGATGGAGCCAGAGTAGGGCTTCGTGCCCACTGGGGAGTCTGCTTGAGAATCCCCCCTCTCCCCTTTCCCCTCCACCTGCTCACGCTCTCTTCTTTCTCTAAAATAAATAAATCTTAAAAAAAAATTTTTTTTGCCCTAAAGTATTTCTTTAGTGCAAACTCTATTCCCATAAATTATCATCGTCATGAATGCTTTTTATTTAAGCTCTGATTTATAGATTTTCGGAGCTGAAAGAGATCTTAAATTTTCTCATTTTACAGAAGAAAGCCCTGGGCAGAGGATTTTCAGACTACATCAATCTAAATGAGATTCCCCTTCCCTCTATTTTCAAATCCAAAAGATTTGCCTCTCAAGAGCTGGGATCTGTCATGGGTGTAAACAAGGCCTAAGACTCTCAGAGGAGACACCCCTTCCCTGAAACTTCCCTTGGTAAGGAAGTAGTGCTGAGCTGGGTGAGCTCAGAGGAAGAGACTAGGCTCATCAATCAAGATGTAGACTCCAGGGGTAGGGTGTTCACCTTATCCTACTTGAGAATGTGAAGATTCCCCAGGGACATAAAATTTGGGCAAGTCTTCCCTGTCATGGGTGCTGGGAAAGCCAGGGTGACTTGAGAACAGGGCTGCTTCCTAAATGCCTGAGCAAGGAGTATCTGCCTCTCTATGAGACTCATGGGGATAAGGCCCCTTGGCCTGAGAGTTTCCTGATTTTTAGAGTAGCTCTAAAAAAAGCTGAACTCCGGTTGGCCAACGGGGGGTGAGGGTGTGTGGGAGGGAAGGATCAAGGACCTAAAGATGTCCAGAAGGCAAAGAGGGCAAATAGATTCAATAATCACATTGCATATCCAATGGAAGAGACCTGTTGGATCAGACAAATGGGTTCCTAAATTAAAAAAAAAAAAAATTAAAAGTAGCCCTTAGGAACAGAACTATGGAATAACAAATGAAAACCTCACCAATTTAGCTCATGAACACAGGAGTGTTGATGGTGACTGATGAGATTTTGTTAGTGGCCCGCAAGATCAGGGACCATACACAAATCACAGAGTAAAAAAACATGCCATGAGCTGGAAACCACAAGGTTACAAGGCAAGAATTTGGGAAATGGATGCAGGACACCATCTGTTTGAATAATAGACATCATAAAAGAAGAAAAAATGTGTAAGGTAGAAGAAATACTTTTAAATCACTTAGGAGAAAATTTTCCTAAGCCAGAGAAAGACAAATTTGCAGAGTAAAAAAATGTTCAGAGTTTTTAGTTAGATTGATGAAACAAATACAGGCTGGGGCATATCTGGGTAACAGGTTTCCAGGCTTTTCCTTTTTTAACTGTTGCTTGACTTCTTATCTGCAATGCTGGAAGCTAGAGGAGATTGAAAGAACCCCCCAGAATCCTATACTAGACTTTTACCATTGTCTACCTGTTAAGGTGAGAAGATACTCAAAGACATGCACTAATTCAGAGAATTAATCACAGAATGGCCCCATCTGAGGCAAACACCTGAGAAAAAGCCCTTACCAGAGACCAGTGAACTGGAACAGAGACTTCAAGATGAGGAAAGGGAAACTAGGAAACAATCAGAGATGATCAATGCATTGGTTTTAGAAATATTTCATTAAATATTAATGGATAAGAATATAATGCCTAATGTAAATCCTGCATGTGGACCCCAAAGACAAATACACAGATAATTATTAAGTAAAATTCTATGTCCAACTGTTTTAGCAAAGCCTCAGAATTAAGAGTGCTAGAGGAAGTGAAAACATTCCAGCATTTAATTGGGGGGGGGGCGATAGATGCCTGGAAGGAGGAGAAAAGGGGAAAATGTAAGAATTTGGAAGATTTCATTCCATTAGGCTGTGAGCAAAATGTGAGGAAATTAGAAAGAGGAAATCGGTAGGGAAAGAGTGGGTCTCTGTGGGAGAAACAGCTTTGAAATAACAGGGCAATGGACACACTCAGTCTGCTTTCTAGAGACGGGAAAAGCCAGGTCATTAGTTAAATGGCACATGATGGGAAAAGTTCTAAATTAACAGGATGAAAATGGATTGGATAGCCCTAGGAACAGACCAATAAAAATCAGAAATGAAAATGAGGAATAACAACGTTAAATGAAAACTGTAAAGTAACAGAAAAGGAGTAGTGTTTCCTTTCTTCTGCATCATTTGGCTTTTTTCTGGCACTAGTCTACCTTCTTAAACTGGAGGCAAGCTCATATATTTCCTTCTTTTTGAAAATGTAAGCATTTAAGGCTTTTTTTTTTCTTTTCCTAAGTTCAGCTTTAACTGCAATGGTATGCAGCATTTGCCTTACTTTGTAATTCTATTTTCTAAACAATTGGTTTTTTTCTAAACAATTGTTTTTGCTTTTTCTAAACAATTTTTTTTAAAGATTTTATTTATTTATTTGACAGAGAGAGAAGCACAGCTAGAGAGGGAACACAAGCAGGGGGAGTAAGAGAGGGAGAAGCAGGCTTCCTGCCGAGCAGGGAGCCTGATGTGGGGCTCGATCCCGGGTCCCCAGGATCATGACCTGAGCTGAAGGCCGTCGCCCAACCAAGTGAGCCACCCAGACGCCCCTTGTTTTTGTTTTTTGACTTGCTGATTATTTATTCTTATTTCCCCAAACCAGGTTCTTTGAGGGATGCAGTGAGTGATTACCTTTTTGGTATTGGTGTCTAATTTAAGAGTGCTGTGGTCAGACATTATCATCTACATGAAGTAGATTTTAAGAGAGAGAGAGAGAAAAAGAGAGAGAGAGTGAGCACGAGCAGGAGGGACAGAGGAAGAGGGAGAGAGAATCTTAAGCTGACTTTGCATGGGGCACAGAGCCTGAGATGGGGCTCAATCTCACCAATCTTGAGCAGAAACCAAGATCAGATGCTTAACCAACTGAGCCACCCAGACACCCTTATATGAAGATTCTAAAAATTTTATTTATTGATAGTGGCTTTATGGCCCCAAATATGATATTTAAATATAATGACCTTTTGATCAAGCTTACTTTTTCTTGCCTGCTTGATTTGTCAGTAGCTACAGAGGTAGTATTGGGGTTTCCCACTATTCCAGGATGTCAATTTAGTATGTAAAGTTATTCTTGTAGTTCTTCCAAATTTTGCTTTATATATTTTGAGGCTATTTTATTGAATCTATACAAATTTAGAATTGCTGTAAATTCCCGGTAGAGGTGAAATTTTTCTCAATATGTAGTGATCTTCATTGTCATTAATTCTTGTTGCTTAAGGTTTCTTTCATCTAAGATTAAAATGGCCATCCTACTTTCACCTCATATTACCTTTCCCTATCTTTTTTTATTCATCCTTACTGTGCTCTGGAGTGCATTTGAGAGAGACAGAGAGCATACTCAAACAGGGGGAGGGGCAGAGGGAGAGAGACTCCCAAGCAGACTCCCCATTAAGCATAACGCTTGACCTAATGCTCAATTTCGTGACCCTGAAATCATGACCTGAGCTGAAATCAATAGCCAGATACTTAATCAACTGAGCCATCCAGGCACCTCTGTAAGCTGGGTTTCTAAAAAAATCTGGTCTATCTTTATCTTTGGACTGCCAATATTAGTCCAATTATAACTAATGTGCTTATTATTTCATACTTTCTCATTGTCCTCTCCCCCATCCTGACCCTTCTAGGTTTATTTTCCTTATATGCTTTTCTTAACTTCCTTTGGATTATGTTTGTGTTCCACACCTTAATATTGTCTTTCTTGTATTTTTTTAAATTAATACTTTGCTTCAATTTTTTTAGTAGTGACCCAGAAAATATATATTTCATTTAACAAAATGTAAAATTAATCAATAGCTTTATCCTCCTCCAAAAGCGTTAAGAGTCTTAATTAGCTTTCTAAAAGAGTTACCTCCCTTCTGGACTTCTTTGCTATTTTTGCACAGAAATTTAGATCTGTCTTAATTTTTGTAGCCTTATACATTAGGCATTATTATTATTATTACTTTATCAGTCAATGTTAATTTTAACTTTCTTTGTTGACTTTTTTGGCATCTCAGACTGTCTGGGCTCATTTTCCTTTTCTTACAAGGAATTTACTTTTGAGAGGGTCTGTTGATTGTGACTTCTCCATTGTTGCTTATCTAAGCATGTCTTTTTTTTACCTTTATTATTTTTTTAAAAGATTTTATATATTTATTTAAGAGACAGCGCATACAAGCAGGGGGCGGTGCAGAGGGAGAAGGAAAAGCAGGCTCCCCGCTGAGCAGGGAGCCCAATGAAGGGTTCAATCCCAAGACCCTGGGATCATGACTTGAGCCAAAGGCAGATGCTTAATGGACTGAGTCACTCAGGCGCCCCAACCTTATTATTCAAAGAGATTTTACTGATATGCAATTCTAACTGGATAATTTTTTCAGTACTTTGAAAATATTATCCAATGTCTTCCTGAGTCTCCTTGTCCTTGCTGTCAATTAAACTGTTATTATTTTATAGATCTGGTGACCAGGTACTCCCCTCTGTCTGTTGCAGACCCAGATTGTGCCTGTTTCCCTGGTCTCCTGTTTGGTTAGCATCCCCTTTCCTTCTCAAAAGTACGCTCATTTAAATGAGAAATTATGTAGTTAGCCAATAATGGCCAATCTATCCTTTCCTACTTTTAAGATAGTCTTTCTTTATCTGTAGTGTTCTGAAATTTTATTATATATCTTGAATTTCTTTTTGAATTCTTGAATTCTTCTTGAATTTCTTTTTATTTACTCAGCGTGGGATTGGTTGGGTTTCCAGAACAGGAAGACATGGTCACTCCATCAGTCCTAGAAAATTCCCAATTACTATCTCCCCAAATTCTTTCCTCCTCTCTCTGGTTTCTCCTTTAGGAAGCATTAGTGTATTTTAACACTGGCCGATTTTGCTCCACTGTCCACATCCCTTAGTCACTCATACTTTCCATTTCCATGTCTGTCTCTGCTGTCATCTGGGAAATGTCACCAGCTCGATTTCCCCATAATCAGCTATGTATCCAGTCATTAAGTTTCCAATTTCCAGGTTTTCCTCTTAACATATTCATTTGGTTCTTTTTCACATCAATCTGGTTGATTTTCATAATCTCTTATTACACTGTCATTCTTTCAATTTGCCCCTCTCCCTTCAAGCATACTAAACATACTTGTTTTATATTCTTTGGCAATTCCAATATCCATCATTTTTGCATATCTGACTGTACAGCTTCCTGTTTCTACTGAATCTTCCTTGTAACAGGCTGCATCTTCCTTCCTTATCTGGGGGATGAAGGTCTGGTTTCAGAGGGTGAACATTCTTCCAGTGGTCTGAGAACGCTATTCCCTTAAGGGCTCTACCAACTCAGGACCATGTTAAATGTAAACATGGTTTTTCAGACCATGCAGAGAGTAGGAATTCTGGTCCTAAATACTTGTTAATGTGGTCTTGAGGTTAGGAATTTTCATAAAGAGGCTTTTTTCCCACCTCTCCAAAGGAAGTTCACTGTTCAAATTGAGCATGCTGGTCATGGAGGGACAGTTTTATGAAGGGGGTTTCATATCTGATCTCTTGCAATGTTAAAGCTCTAGGCTTTATCTCCCAATGCCTACATGTGGACTGTTAAATTTCAGGCTCTCTGTCACCAGGCCCACACAATACTCTCAGAGAAAACTCCAATGCCAGTGCATTCCCCATGGATTCAAGATTTCTTGTCATTTTGGGACACTAGAAAATTTCCTTACTTCTACCAGCTAAGTTATGTGATATCTGTCTATCCATCTATTTATCATCTATTACTTATCTACCCAAACCCATATGTTTATATAAATATACATCAAGGATTTTTAGATGAGTTATACTAATGAGATTTATCTGAATATCCTGTCTGCCTTATTTCCAGTAATAGAATGGTGAGCATGTGTGTGTGTGTGTGTGTGTGTGTGTGTGTGTGTGTGTGTGTGTGCACGTGCGCACGTGCATGCATGCACACTTGTTGGTTTGCTCAAGAAAATCTAATACTTCACAGGACCTTACTCTACTGCTTGAAAGAATTACAATTCATTTAATTGCCTTAAATAAATTGCCTCACCGTCACTCCCCTCTTCTACCCTCTCCTGACATCCTGAAAGCATTCTAAGATAGATTTTTGCTTTGACTGGATTTTTGTCATATCCGGTGGCAAGAATTCAGAGGCTGTTCTCCAGTAGCAATATAAAATGAGAATCACGTGCTTCATTGAATTTCTGGGCTACCGAATAATTTAATAATTATACTAAAGAATGCCTACAAATACAGAAATGAAGGCACGAAAAGAAAAGAATAGGTAGGTACATGTCAGTAACCTAAAAACATAGACATCCCTATGTCTTAGAGGACACCGGGATATTAACCATTAATAACTGATTGTGGTAGGTATTACAGAACTTTGCAAGGACACTCCAGGTATTTGAAGTACACTTTAAGGAAAAGTATCCTCCATCTAGGCATATCCTCTATCTCTCTTGACTACGGAAACATTTTTCAACTCCTATAGATAAACATGCAATGACAAGGCATAATATCAATAATTTCTTTAATATGGTAATTGAGTTACATGTAATGTAACTTCCTTCCTCTTCACTCCTTACTCCATTTCCTTCTTTGTTCATCCATGTTCTAACTTTCTGTCAGAAGCTATCTCAGAGTCTTCTTTTTCTCAAGCTAATCGTGTCACTTACTTGTTAAAACTACGTGTGCAGCTCTGTCTTCATTTCAAGGCAATATTTACTATATTCTTCCCACTTTCTTGACTCTCATGTTGTAAAGTGATTGTCCTTGGATGACTTTGCTCAGAGGAAACTGAGTGATCTTTCTCTGAGTGTTAGTCGGTGTCACCCCGCAGACTCACTTGTGTTGTGTCATTCCATCACATGACTTCTGGGAAATGAAGGAAAGAGTTTCCAGGAGTTAAACTGCCTTGAACCAAATTAAGAAATTATTGTGGGTAAGGTTTTGGTTTCTTAACTGATGGACAAATGACAGGATAATTCAATGAAAGATTAAAATGCATTTCTTCTTCCTGTTTCCCTCTAGTGTTCATAGCTCCTGGACACTGGCCCTCACTTCAGGGGCTCCTGACTGGGCGGAAAGCGGAAGCTCATGGAGGGCAACATCACCAGCCGCCTTTCTCAAAAGTTGGAACTCACTGTATTCAATGTATTCTGTGTCCCAGGGAGGGAAGAAACTCCTTCTGTTGTTTTCTTTCTTCCTTCGTTCCTTACCTACCTCTCTTCCTTCTCTTTCTTTCTGTAGTGAGATCATAAGGCATACACAGAGTATACAAAAGATGTACTGAAGACCCACACGCTCGCGTTGGCAGTCCCACTGGGGGGATCCATGTTGGCGTAATGAGACACCTGTGGTTCGCGGAAAAACAAGAAGCTGCTTGAGTTGAGAGTGTTTTCCTGTCCGGGGGTCACAGGCTCAGCGAATTGTGAGATCAGAGGCAGCCAGGATGGGCTCAAAACACAGGTGGGTCCTTCTCCCTTTTGAGTACCATTCTGGCTTTCTGGGCTCTTGGTGTCTTAGAGAGGAGAGAGGGACGTTGGTAACCATAAAAACAGAATATTCTGCTGCTCCCTCAGAAAGGGAATCCCAAATCGGAATTACTTCAGTTAAGGAAATGGTTACATTTTTGGTGTCCATGAATAGAGGACTGCAAATGCATGTCCTCCACCAGTATCTGCCACAGAAGAGCCGCCTCGCCCGGTGCCACGGCCACGAGGAAGTCCACCAGTATCTGCCACAGAAGAGCAGCCTCGCCCGGTGCCACGGCCACGAGGAAGTTTTGAAGTTCTTGAGACAAAGATATCCGCCTCGGAGATTCTACCAACCTTTGAGAAAATGTAGGTGAAAATCTCTGTAAAGTATAAATGCTAAAAGTGATTATAATTTTAAAATAAAATATGTGTCAGGTATTGCTTGAAGGACTTGGAGTAAGAATTCTCTATGAAACAGTATTCAGAAAATCGCTTTAGAGATTTACATAACTGGATTTCCAAAACGGAATTATAACCCAAAACATCATAATGGATCTTTAAAACAATTTCAGGAGGACCTATAACAACACACTCTAAATCTCACATTTGTCCATTTCTCTGCACTTTATGAATTTTCTTCATCTGCTTGAGTGTGCTTGAGCCAATAAAATGGCCATTTTGTTGGACAAAAACAGTTTCCTATATTCATATAGTTTTCCTATATTAGTGAGAAGATTTCTGGTTTCTGGTCAGACATGGAAGAGCTTGCAACACATCACTTCTGGCTTCCCAAGAAAGAAGCTGAGCAAAGCAAAGATCAACAACTCTTCTTAGATCCGTCGGAGCATTGAGGTCCCAAGCCTACAGCCGCCCCTAACACTGGGGAGGCAGACACGTAGGTGGAGAGAGTCACAGTTTACTCTGAGAGTCAGAAACTCCCCCCGAGACGGGGCCTCCCACACGTTCATGAATTTGACCTCCAGCAGCTCTGCCAGGTTCTCCGGTGAAGATTGAAGAAAAATCCCCCGTGTGTCTGGCGGGGTATTTTGAAATATACCCAGGCCATTTTGTTCTCTTGAGAAAGACTGCCCAAGGGAAACTATCTTGTCACAGCCTCACCCGTCAGCCTTGCCCACTCCAGCTCCCCCACTGGCAGGCGGAGGCCTGATCACAGTATTATAAACACCTCCCCTCCCCTGCCCGACACCTTGCCGCCACCAGCCGGGCTCCGTAGTGCGACAGGGGACTACTGCTAAGGGACTGCAAGCCTCAGACTCTGTTTAAGAGTTTTAGGAAAGCCGAGAGACGAGAAGGACACAAGAGCAGGGACACGTAGGGAGCTTTAGCCTCAGACATCATAGCTAGAGCCGGCAGTAAACACTGCCTAAGTCCTGGCCAGATAAACGTAAGGCCTTACAGCGAAGGCCTCCATACCCCAGCTCCTTTTATCCCATGTAATGGGAGAGGGTCATGTAGTCAGAAGGCACTCAAGGACTATCTTAGAGGCCAGGGTGTGGACACACTGTGCACCATTTCCCCATCATTAGATGCCGGTTACCCACAGGCCACGTGCGCCATGGCCCATAGTCCCAAAGGGACATGATCCCTCCCTCTCCTTCTGTCCATCAACCTGTAGGATCACAGATTAGCAGTATGGGAAGGACTCCTCGAGGGCTGGTCCAATCCTCACTTTACAGATGAGAAAAACTGAATTCTAGAAAGGACCAGCACCGCCCTATATCATATAAATAGTGGGACGGTTCCACCTAGAGTCTAGATTTCCTCTCTGAAGACAGCTCTAGGCAGCCAGCGAATCAATTAAACCGGCTGGACCCCTGGGATGTTAGCTTATAGCTAAGTTTATTTTTCCGTCTTCCACTGTTCCTGTGTATTTGCTCAGTGGTGGAAGTTCCTTCCTTACCTCTGAATGAAAAACACATTAGCTTTTCATCAGCACGTTCTCAAGTTTAGTCATTTATAGTGCCCAGCCCTCCGTAATAAGGAAAATTTCAAATGTGACTCAGTAAAAACCTCATGCCGCCTGATCCTCCTGGGCACACACCCAGGCTGCTGAGGCCTACCCTCTCAAGGCGGGAAGAGACGGCAGCCTGGGCCACTTCTCCTTCGGCCACAGATGCTTTGGGGCCCATTAGGTCCACACAGGGAGCGCAGTGGGCAGTTCGGAGACAGTCACTCGCTCTCTGAGTGCCAAAACGGTTGAAGTCGGACTCTTTTCCATCTTGGGAACATTCCTGAGAGCTTTCTGAAGATCTCCCCAGCCATCAGCAAACACTTTCTGTAAAAGGCCACGTAGAAAATTCATTAGGCTTCGTGGGTCACACGGTCCTCTGGTGGCTACTCAGTGGTACCAAGGACAGACCTTGAAGGGAGCGTGCGGCTGCGTCCCACTCAGTATGTCTTTCCAGAAGCAGGCAGCCAGCCTGCTGGCCACAGGTTCCAGTTCCGGCGCTCTCCCCACTGGGGCAGCTCCCAGGTAGGCTTCCCTGGCCCTGGGAAAATGGAATTGATTTGGGGGTTGCTGGCTCTCCTCTCAAGCATGTGGAAAAAGGAGAGCACCTCCGGCTTCTCCTCTCCTGAAAGCTGGTGCTTTTCTAGAGGCTGCCTGAATGGGTCAAAGGCAAGACTGGACTCCTTCTCTTCAGCAGGGGCTCAGCAGA
>PITA01009964.1:56955-74798 GCA_004023965.1 Spilogale gracilis
ACTGGCAGCAGTCTCCAAATGAGTAATCCCCACAGATCCCTCCAATCTCCAACCACACAGCTCTTTTGGCCCTTGGCAAATTGGTGAATTGTCTGACATGGTTTAGAATTACCATGGGATTGTGTATCTCACAACTCACCCGGCACATGGCATCTGTGGTCTTCCTGTAGGAGATGCCCCTTTCATACTATGTGAAGCAAGCCCCATCCTAGGCCGGTGCTCAGCAACCGGCAGTTCCTGTGTTTCTCTTCCTTCCCTCTGAATTCCAGTCCCCCACCATGCCCCACACTGGGGCTGCCTCCTTCCCTGACACAAATGTGTGTTTTTATTGTAACAAGGCTCTAAAAGGTGTGATGAACACACACAGCAAATTAATGCATGTGTGTTCACAATCTCCCACTCCCCACCCCCCACCCCCCGCCACGGATTCAGTAGCAGGGAGGAGTGGGAACAGTGGAAGAGGACAGATTTGAGGGGAGAGAGGAGAAAGAGATGGGGGAGAGTAGCGGCAAGACAATTGTGTGGGGGGAGGAAGGACATGCTAGGGATGACAGAGGGGGTGCTGAATTGGAGCCTGGGAAGCCAGAGAGGGGAAGAAGAATTTTTGGAGGCCTGGCGGTGTGCGTAACACACTCCTTGAAACCACTGAACCCCCCTTTCAAGAAAACCTGTAAGAAATATCTGTGTTGCTCTTTGAGGTTTCTAGAAGAATCTGTACTGCACCCTCCCCCACCGTGTTATTGTCAGGGAGGACTGGTGTGAGTAGAAGCAGGCTTCAGGGCGGCTCAGTGCTACTCAGGCTGCGTTCTGAGCTGTTTGAGAAACATAAGTACGACCACTAGATTTTAGTGCCCATGTATGTCATACCAGTCACCTTTAGGTAGGAGATCCATGTGGCCCATGTGATCCTAACAGTCCCTGTTACTGTCTCTTGTCCCAACACAATAACTAGCATCACTGTCTTTCACCCTTGAAACGGTCCCGGTTTGGCTGACACAGGATATGGCTGCTTTTCCTTTAAGATTTTAACCCTACTGTGGTGATTCTCACCGCTCACAGCGCCGAAGATTCAAATGCGTTTTCTGTTGTGAAAAAAATAGGAGTCGTCAATTATTTCTATGAACGAGAGCGACTTGTGACTTAAAAAAAAAACAAAAAAAACCACTTGGAGAGCCAGTCACACATTTGATCCTCACAGTCTGGGGAAATGACGAGTAATTTGATCAGCCCCCTGTTGCAACAGAAGGGATTGTGACTCGGCATAAATATGGCCCATACGCTGCCATGGCTCACCAGCCTTGAGACATCCCTCCGTGTCAGTAACACAGGCAACTGATCCGCCCACAGGATCCTCGCTCCCTGCAGGAAGACCTCCCTCCTGCTTGTTCACAACCACAATACTTCTGGGACTGCCCCAAGAACCAGCTTGCCCACAGCATACTCATGGAGACATCTGTCACGTTCTTAATTTTGTACTCTGCCTCTCACTGCTCCGGGAGAGCTGCCTAACCAGGTACTTGAAGGAGCCACATTCTTGCTCTAGCTGATTGAGTCACAGATGCCTCCCTCCTTCCCCCATGGCTCCCCCTGCTGGCCCTCCTGGGGGGCCGCCCCAGAGCTGGGCTCCACGGAGAAGCACAGGGAAGGGCTCTCTGTGGGTCGCAGTCGGTCACTGGCTTCTACAGCAGCAAGCTCTTGAAGGAGTCCTTCATTTTCTAGCTCTAAATCCTTATTTCCATTGGAGCTCCAACCAGGCCCAATGGTAGGAAACTGTGCAGTCTTTATTCTCTTCTCTCCCTACTCCCTTGATCAAAACAAGCTCCGCAATCACGTCACTCTGTGCACATGGCTGCTTGGAGAGGGATGTGCAAACTTTGAAAAGTATCCAACACCTCACCCCATCCTTTCACATCAAAGCTTTTCCAGTAATTAGAACTACTAGGAAATAGAATGGCATGCCTGGTTAGGTCAGGATTTGTCTGTAATACCAGCAATTTTCAAGGACTAACTGGATCTAGGTCATTCTCCAGAGTGTTATAGGAGTCCCTTCCTGGGATGAGAACTTCAATGTCAAGGCCACCAGGATCCCTGCAATTCTGGGTCTGCTATTCTAAAATTAAGCTACTGACTATCCATGGACACACTCAGAGATGTGACAAATTGTTTTGATCACAGTGCATTGATTAGATCACATGATTTACAAACTGAAGAAGAAAGAATAGACAAGAAATGTATTTTCTAGGTAAAGCCACCCTTTCCTTTGCCTGATTATGCTTCTCCCCTCACTCTTAATTAATATTTTGGTGTGGGACCAGGCATTCATTTCAGACCCTTTATACTCTTGACTTAGCTACTTAGTCCTGAACATCAGACCCTTTTATACCCATACTTTATAAGAGCTCAGAGGCTGTCTGCAGTGTCGTGGGTGATGCATGCGCCCGGCCCCTGCTCTGTGGTGTGTAGGACAAGGTGACTGGCCTGCCCTCGCTCAACGCTCCACCTTCCCCTTCAAGGAGTCGCGGTTGGGAGATCTTTTATCACTTCCTAGTTTCCCGTCACATACTGTTCACCAGAGCGGGGTAATTGACAGGCTGTATACCGAGTTATGAGTAATAGTCTTTCCCTAGCAGCACCTAATCTTTTATTTGGTTGCCGTTGCCATATCATTAGTATTTCTTACGAGGGCAAGAGGTCCTGCGAGCAGAAGAGCCGGCCCCCGTGTGAGGAAATGAAGGTACAGCAAAGGTTATGACTAGACTTCCATTTGCAGAAAATGCACGACTTTGGAGAATCGAAGACATCGAAGGCAGTCTGAATAGTTTTTAAAGGCTTAGTCACATCCTCACATTTAAAAATATAACCTTACGTAAGCGGAACATATGCAGTCCACATGTGAGATCCCAACCCGTTCGCCTCTCTGTGAATGAAGGAGCTCTATATGGCCCCTGGGCCCTCCCTCCACCTAGCAATTTGATAGGCACTCAAGCGTTATAAATACGGAAATTATTAATTCTAGAAAATGTAATCATCAACTGCCGTCATTCAAATGTGTTTATGCATACCAATATTTGCATTTACCCCACAAAGGCAATACAGTCAGATATTAAAAAATATATATTTCCTCTCATCTGCAAATAATCTAGAAGAGTGACTCCGCCTTGCTGGGGCATGGTAGCACGAAAACATTTTCAGCTGAGCCAGATCTGGCCAACTGGTGTTCCTCTGTCTTCCAGAACCTTCTCCATTCCATTCCTCCATTCCCAACCCCACTTTCAAAGCTTTCCTCTGCTTTGTAACCTCACAGTGAGGCTTTTTGGAATTTTGCAGCTCTTCATATGGTTCTATGGTTTGTATGCCTGGAAAAAAGCTGTTCTAAAGAGAGACAGAGGGAGAGAAAAAGGAGAGGAAGGTTTCTTTCCATTCCTTTTATCTTTATTAGTGTCTTGCGCCCTCCCTGTTTTCCTATCCTTGTTATCTTTTTAAAATTATTTAAACAATCTGAAGTCTAAATATACAATAAAAGCACATATTATGATTCATTACGTATACAAAATGTTTATTTATTAGCCAGCTGGTGGGACTGAGAGCTACAACCCTGCCTATTCTTTTCTCCCCTGGCCTGCAAGTTTCTAGCCCCGTGTGAGTTACAGGCCAGGGTAATGCAAGGAACACCAGCATCAGCCTTGGAAGACCAAAGTCTGAATCCCGGTCCAGCTGTTAATTCACCATTTCATTTCTGCCATGTAGATTTAAGATTTATGCAAATACACACATGTGTAGATCCACACACATGTTTTAATGTGGTTATATGGTCAGTATAAACTTCATTCTCTTGTTTTACTTTATTTGGTATAAATTGACCAAGACTTGGGATGCCTGGGTGGCTCAGTTGGTTTAAGCGTCTGCCTTCGGCTCAGGCCATGATCCTGGAGTCCTGGGATTGAGCCCCGCATCGGGCTCCCTGCTCGGTGGAGAGGGTGGGGAGCCTGCTTCTCCCTCTGCTTGCCACTCTCTCTCTCTCTTTCTGACAAATAAATAACATCTTTTAAAAAAAATTGACTGAGATTTGTTTTGTCCCAAGCTTTCCACAACTAACAGAGTTGATTTTTTGAGGATGGAGTAACAGTATTCTTCCTTTTGCTTTCGAATAAACAACCAACCTTAGGAAATTGAGGTGTAGCATATGTGTGAGCCCGCGCTCCCCAGGTGGGAGGCACCAGCTGCACACTAACTCTCTGTTGTGTAAAGAGATCATCTAAATCCCTTGAGTGGCTGTTCAGCTAAAATTTAGAGTCTCTTAATCTTATATTTGATGCTAAACCAAATAGGCCCTTAGGGAAGAATTAAGAAGAAGCCAGACAGTATAAAATTCTTATTTTGTTAAAGTTGAATAGCATTTGTTGCATTAGCTATAACCGGAGTGATCACCCTGAGAGTTAGTTGTATATACTATCTACCCTTGAAAATAAAGTGCTCAAGGATCCAGACGGACTAAGGAGATTCAATACTTTCATCTTACTATTTGCTATTCAGAGTATTGCCCTTTTAGAACCCAGAATGTCAGTGAGATTAATAGATAAGGTCATGCCTCCAAGACCACAATGAATCAAAACCGGGGGTACATGGGGGAGTGGGCTGGGGTAGGGGGTAGGGAGGGGAGAGGGGACAGCAGATTTTGACCTAAATGCCATGAGCTTTCTTTTTGTACTCTGCATCTTGGATTTTTGTCCACAGAAACACTAACATTATCCAAACAATGGAAAATAGAAAGGATTCACCAGTAATTAGCAAAGCTCTAAGGAAACAAAAATGAACCTGAATTTCTAAGACACTAATTTTTAAACACTAACTCTCCTTTGAGTTGATATTGTCATAATTTAAAATATCTTGTCTCAGAAAAGTTATTTATGAACACGTTTTTCTTTTAAAACACAGATTCTGCCTAAAGTCTAAGTTGAAATGAAAGCAACTCAAATACTTCTCCATAAGACTAGTTGAATTTTGTTTTTTTAAGTCCCATGTACACTAATCACTTGTATTCATTGCTCTTGCCACGGATTTTTTTCCCAAGGACTCTTTGGGATTTGTTGCTACACTTATTTGTGAATAAGATCATTTCTCTTGTTTACATTTTTTTTTTTCAGTGTGGATAAAGCTTTGCTAGACGCTTCAGTAATGACCGGGCCCCCTCGTTGCTTCCAGATACTACGGCAGGCTTTACTGGGTGCCAGGGTTCTGGGGGGGACTAGCTGCTCCTCCGGGACACCATGCGGTGCTCACTGCGGGCTAGGCCACAGCCCTGCTGGGGCTGCCAGGCTGTGGCTACTAGTTTCTGTCCTCCTGTGGGCGCCGTTGCCCGCCTGTTCCCTCCCCCACACACCCTGGAGCCCACACACAAGGCACTGAGATATTGAAACCTCAGGGTTGAGGGGTTGGTTGCGGGGGGAGGTGAGTTGTAGAATGTTCCTTGGACAAGTGGAAAGAATCCTTAACTTCCTTTTAGTGCTATACACCTATAAACTGGAGCAGAAGATCTGCACCCAAGTGTTTTGTGAAACAGCTCTATATTCAGCTACCATTATTCTACTCAAAATCTGTTTGAAATGAGATTCAGGCCTGAATGAGTCCATGGGGCTGCAGCGAGAGACAGAGCCCGAAGCTAAACATAGTCATTCATTCCATCTCTGGTTTTAGAAGAAGGAGGTCTGCTTCTGTATGTGGAGGGCTTCCCCCCTCCCCCCCGCCCCAGGACTCATTCTGGTTTTCCTGTAAAAAGATTGCTACTTACCCAGGTCAGGTCTGCGTCCCAAACTTGGACTTTAGGAGGCATGACTCTCCATATAATGCAACCCCCTCTGGAGAGAACGGGAAGAGCACGAGGTAAGAATTCCTCCAACCCCCTCAAAGAAACTTATTTAAGCCACTAATTCCTAGTCACTGCATACAGTCATTCCTCACTTCTTTACTTCCCTTGTGTCTCTGGGCCTCAGTCTCCGCAGCTGTAAAATGGGGATAATAAGAGTACTCAACTCAGAGGGTTTCCATGAGCCTTAAATGAGTTAATCCGTTTCGTGCTGGGAAAAGGGCTACACTGTGACTGCTATCTAAGGGTTAGCTATGATTATTTCCCTAGGTTTTTCTGATTCATTTTGTCACATCCTGTATTTCATTAGCTAACTTGGTGGTTTTCACAGGTGACCTAAGTTGATTTGCTTTTCCCTTTCCCTTTTTTTATTTTTGTCTCCCTGCTTCCTGTGTGAGGCTTTTTCCTTTAAAACATCCTTCCCGCTTTTGTTTCACTTGTTTGCTAGGATTCCTGATAGGGTTGCTTTCTCATTCATACAGCTGCTGACCTCAACTCCATTTTTTTTTCCTTCTCAGACAAAATGGGAAGGCAGTGGTGCTTGAGAGTCAAAGCAAGGACTAGCAGGTGGGGTGCCCCAGGAGGCCAGATCTAGGAGGGAGGGACATATTAATTAATTATCCCAGAGGAGGTAGGAGGCGGCTGAGAGGCAACTGTGCCGCGCTTTCCTAAATTCAGGGATGGGATGAGGCTTTGACAACCGGATGGAAGGTCAGCACATTCAGGCACCAGTCCCGACCTTGCTCACAAGGCACCTCAGCTGCACTCTTTCTCCCAATCAGGGTGCTCCTTGAAGCACCGCTGGTGCATTCTTCCCTTCTTCCCAGAATGAGGGCCACCTGTCTTTGGGGAAATTGGCTCAACCTTTCAGGTCCTGGACTCATGGAGGAGAGGCCTCCCCGCCCCACCTCGCTGGGGGGCGTGCTGTTTGTTCAGCTGGTCTTCCCTCTCGCCACCATCACAAAATGTACCTGGGGTCCTCGTGATGCCGCAGGGGCTTTTCCCCGGATGCCAGCGGGAGCCCCTGGCAGGCTGGGGCTTTGTGTCCCCAGACCCGCGAAGGCGTTTGGAACACAGTGCCCACTTGGTCTCGTGGTGGCATGACACGCTGATGGAAGAGGAGGGATGATAGAAGAGACGAGAGGTAATAGGGGAGGTTGCCCTTGTGGAAAGGAATCGGGACTGAATTTTGGAAGCAAATCCTCAATCTAGGACAGTAGGATAGCTCCATGTTGTAAGAAGCAAACGAGAAGAATGGGCAGACGACATTTTAAGGAAGAAGTCAGGGCCTTCCCTCCTGGGAGTGAGGTCCATGGGGCCGCAGCCTGAAGACTTACATCTACCCGGCTGGTGCTGCCGGGGCTCCTCCAACTAAACCCCACGCCTCATGACGCTGAGGTCAGGTTCAAGGCTCTCCACCGGTTCCTGGCTTCCTGACTTTGCAACTGGCCCCTCCCAGGAGGGGGCGGGGCTCTGAGAACAGAACTGCCAGGGTGCTTATAAAGCTCGCTAAGCAAGCATTAGGGCCTAAAAAGCCAACTGGCCTCCCCACCTGCCAGAGGGCTCCTTTTCCCATCTCAGGCACCGTCCTCCAGGCCTGCCCTGCTCACAGCAGTGGCCTTTAGAGCCCCTCGCAACCTGGGGCCCCATGCTCAGTGCTCTAAGCAGCCCACCTGCCAGGCTCCAGGCTCCAGGCCCCGGGCCCCTCAGCCTCTCCCTGGCGGGGAGGCCCCAAGCCCAGGCGCTGGTCCCGTCTCAGTAAGGCCTGTGACATCTCTGTGGAAACCACTGTGCAAGAACAAAAATTCAGCCGAGGAACTGAAGATCTAATTGCTCTATTTAAAAAACGATTTATCAATAGGCAGCATCCCATCTAGCAAGGAGAGGGGAGCTCTGAGGAGTTGTATAAAATGGGAGGTTTTTCTAGGAAGGAAGTTTAACAAGGAAGTTATTCGCTAAAAAAAATAACAGACTATTCCAAGCAAGGTCTCCTTTCCTTAGAGGGAAGGGCAGACGGTCCTATTAGGAGAACGACCTCATCTTCCCTTGGGGGGTGGAGAGGGCCTGTAGACAGATCACCTCATTGGTGCTGATCAGAAATTTCCTAACTGATCGTTAAGACTACATTTCCAGGAAGGGTGAAATTGCAGATTGGTTAGATGTTAAGGCCTGGTTTGATGACTTGGTCTTAGGGCTTGCACTTTTCTTTCCGACACTACTTTTTTTTTTTTAGTCATAGGCTGCGTCCCACAATTAGGCCACTGTAGTCAGCCCCCAGCTGCCGGATCTCATCTGTAAAAGTGCTGAGCTCATCAGTGCCATTTCTGAGTCCCTGAATTATTTTGAATTGCAGTTCACCCTGCTGAGAAAATGTGACTGCAGGGATAACAGGGAGAGACCTGTGGGAAGGGGGGCGAGTGCAGCCCTCCCATTCCTGAGCTCAGTGAGTCCATATTTGCTCACTGCCTACCCTGTGCCAGGAGTCAGGCACCGCCTGACCTTGACCTCCACTGAGCAACCTTTCCCTTCCTCACAGAAGTTGCTGTTGCAGACAAGTGGATTCCCTCTACTGGCTCCCAAGAAGCTGGGAAGACCACATGCATCCAAGGAGCCAAAGCAAGTTTTGATTAGTTGGAAAGACAGATGGCACAGACTCAATGAGTGAAGCATTGTGGACCTCCCCCCCCCGCCCCCCCCCACCCCAGCCCCGGGCCCTGGAGCAGAGGCCAGTGAGCTGCTTGATCGTGGGGGAGGTGCAGCCCGGCTCTCCTTTTGTGCTTCTAGGGTGCAGTTTGCTCACAGCGAGGCAGGGCTGCTGTCCTACTCTCTGACGCACACCCTAGGCACGGGAGGGCGTGTCACCTAGAAGCATTCCAGCAGTCTGACCTCAGCAGCCGGTCCTCATCTCACGTCCCTGTGCGAGGGCATAGTTCATGACCATGGCCGCTTCCTGCCTCCCCTCAAAGCCTCTCTCTGAGACTCAGCAACCTTCTTGTGAATTGGGCAAGTCCGACGTTCTCAGACGCTTACCCCCACCAAGCCCCGACGGAGACCTGTGCAGAGCAGACCAGGAAGGGGAGCTCGCCAGAGTGATGGCTTGGGTGTTCTCTTCCAGAGTTGGGGTCACTTGTGGAAGAGCAGGACATGTTCTTGGTCGCAGGCACCTGTGTGCTCCCAGAGGCTGCTGAGGGATTCTTCCCTGTCTCCGTGAGTCCACGTGAAGAATCTCAGGCTAGGTATGAAAACAGCCTCTGAGGGGCAATGGGAGAGGCTCCGCTGGTTCAAAGGACATGATACTGAGTCTCTGGTACAGGATCGGAGCCTGCTGACTCAGATGAAATGTCGCAAGAAAGCTGAAGAGGTAGGTCTCACCTGGCTGCTGAGTCACTGCTTGACCAGATGATATGGTGACTTTGATGTCCTCCTGTTTCCTTCTTGATTTAAATGGAGCTGCTGTCACCTCCTGCCAACACTAAATAGTGGCGGCATCATAATCAGACCCCACTAGAGGTTGCTTATGGCAAAGTGGGATTTGCGTTGACCTGATATATGACCAGGAAAGAAGAGGTGTGGTGGAGAACCTTGGTGGAATTTTGCTGTGGGGTTAGAATTGCAGCTCTGCCGCTCTGCCTGGGAAGGTGGGCAGACTCAGGGGACGGTGACCTGTGGGCCGGTCCCCTGGACAAGGCAGATGGGTAGGCTGGCAAATGCCTATGGGTCGGGAAACGCCCAAGGCAGTCACAGGGAAAAATGTCTCCCCACTAACAGAAAGTGGAAATCAGGACAAAGCCAAAGAGGGTGACAGAGAAAGATAGTGTGAGAAGAGGAAAGAAGGAAAAAACCAATGTCCCACAAAGAGGGGCTCGCTGGCAGGAGAAAGTCAGTGTTAACGTCAGAGACCGTGTCCTGCAGTAAGCCATTCAGCCATCTGGAGAGAAATGGTGGTGAGAGAGAACAGGATCCAGACTCTTCTTTAGGGCCCTTAATCACTACTAGTGGCTATAGAGGATCTTAATCACTCTGATATTTATTTATTTGACAGAGAGAATGAAATCACAAGTAGGCAGAGAGGCAGGCAGAGAGAGAGGAGGAAGCAGGCTCCCTGCTGAGCAGAGAGCCCGATGTGGGCCTTGATCCCAGGACCCTGAGATCATGACCTGAGCTGAAGGCAGAGGCTTTAACCCACTGAGCCACCCAGGCACCCAATCACTGATATTTAAATAACTTCAGCCATAAGTTAAATGAATGGTTACATCTAGCCCATAGACTCGGGACAAGGCCGTCAGGACACCCACGACCACCGACCACATAGAGGGCTCGAGCCACAACAAAGGGGATTCTAACTCTAATTCTAATCACTGTCCCTCTGATTAGGGTCCCTCTGTGAGCCAGGATGGCCTCATCTCCTGCACGCAACCTTTAGCTGGGGCTGCTCATGTTTAAAAAGAACCACTGTGTCTACTCCCTTTTTAGGGCTGGAATAGGCCATTTGTCAAAGATGAAAACCTTAAAATACGGCCAGACTGTCCCTATGAAGAAGCATAGTGGGTTAAAACTTGACAGGAGAGATAAATTCCAGAATTCTCCAGCTAAATGTCAAGGCAAGGTCCTGGGGTTGCATTAACGGTAAAGTTCCCTGGCATCTGTGAAAGGCAGGGATGGTCATCGCCCAACGAAAATAGCAGTTGTTTGTTTTTTTTTAAGGGAAATAGCATCCGGAGAGCCACAAACTGGAAAAGACATTACAGATTATCGTCTAATGTAAACCCTGCATTGAATTGTTCCCAAAAAGATTTAAGATGGACGGCTTATAACAAAATAAACATATTTATGAGTGTTACAATGAGGCAGCACTTGAGAGACAGAAAAATAAAAGCTATAGTTTTAATTAGCCTATACGGAACGCCAGGCTTTATCATTGGACCAGAGGACCAGCTCATGGTACGGAAGTCAGCCCTGGATCCTCATAACTATAACTATACCTTCCCGTTCCCTCCATGGTCTGCATTTCTGGCTCTCTGCCCCACCAAGTTCCTGCTACCTGCTGCGGGACAGCTAGGGTAGGGCCACAGTGGAGGCCGACGATAATATTAGGAACCTCTCCAAGACTCTTCCCACACATGTCCCGGGAAGGGTGGCGCATGGGGACTTTAGGTCCAGGAGTTCTCAGGGAGATGAGGAAGGATTTTAAAACGTGAAGGCCATGGGGCACCTGGGTGGCTCAGTTGGTTTGGGCATCTGACTCTTGATTTCAGCTCAGGTCCTGATCTCAGGGTTGTAAGGCCAAGCCCCTTGTCAGGTACTGTGCTCAGCAGGGAGTCTGCTTGGAATTCTCTCCCTCTCCCCCTGCCCCTCCCCCTGCTCACACACATTCTCTCTCTCAGGAACAAACAAACAAACAAAGTGAAGTCCAGGAAGAGGAAGTCTTTGTAAGGAGTGTAAATGAATGAAGAATTTTTTGCAAACCAATTTCCCATATGAAGCAAGAGGTTTAAAATGGTCATATTGCTTCAGTGATTCTCTCCTAAGAGAATTATCAGAAATGCTCTCTTGCACCACAAAACAAAATTTTAGTTTTAAAACTAGAATTAAAAACACTAGCCAGTCCAAGTCCTGTGGAGGAACTGCACCTCTCACACAATGCAGGTGAGTAGACAGAATGGTATTTCCACTCCGGAAAACTGCTTGGCAGGTTCTAAAATGTTAAACTAACATGTGCCGTATGACCCAATCATTCCACAACTAGGTATTTGCCCAAGACTTGTACATAGTGTATTCTCAGCAGCAATTTGATAAAACTAGAAGCAAACGCAAAATATTCATCAAAATGAACACCATGTAGTAAATCCATACAATAGAAAGCTGTTCGGCAATAAAAAGGAATGAACTACGGATACATATAACAACATAGGTTAGTCTTCCAATGATTAATGCTGAATGAAAAGGGTACAGGTTCTGTGATTCTCTGCATACACAGTTCTGGCAAAATTAAAGTCAATGCACGTGAGAGAAAGCCTATGGATGGCTACTTTGGGGCTACCTTGAGTGTGGGATGGGTGGGGCAAGGCAAGAGGGATGGATTACATGGGCCACAAGGATACCTTTGGGAGTGATTATGTTCAGTATCTTGATTATGGCATGATTTCTTGGGTGCATAGACATGTCAAAACTTACCAAATCTGGGGATGCCTAGGTGGCTCAGTCGGTTGAGCATTTGCCTCTTGATTTTTGGCTCAGGTCATGATCTCAGGGTCATGGGATGCCTTGTGCAGAGTCTGCTTGAGATTCTCTCTTTTTCCCTCTGCCTCTCCCCCTGCTTGTGCTGCTCTATAAATTAATTAATTAAATCATTTTTTAAACTACTAAATCTGAAATTTAAATATGCACAGCTTAATTGTATATCAAATAAATATATAAAATAGCTGTTAAAAAATAATACGTCCTTCTCACCCTTGTCTATCTTACCTTGTTTTAATTATCCTTCAGAATTCACCTCCGTATGTCTGCCTCTGGAATCTCTTCCAGTTCCTCTCCTCCCTCACCTCAGAAGGCAAAATTAGATTTTCCTCCTTTGTAGCCTCCTGGTACCTTAGCTCACATCTCCATAATAGTTCATTTTTATGTTTATAGTTCATAGTTATATCACTCTAATAATTTCTTTGTTGCCTCTTCTCTTTAGCTATACCGGGGGACCATTCCTGTTGATTGTCTAGTCAACATAAGGATACTTAGAAATGTTTATGATAAAAATAACATCCTAAAGTTTACATGACCAATGCCACGGGCTCCTAAGTGGAAAGATACTAAAGAAACCTAACAAATAAATCATAAATAAATGCATCAAGCTGGGTTTAACTAAAGACAAGTAGCTCCTCATGGCATAAATTCATAATGCTTGGCAGAAGCAAAGGGAACAATTTTACAGCATGACAGTGAAGGAAAAGCCAGGGGTAGAGAACTTGTCTTGGACTCGGATTTCGTGTCATTGCTTTAAAAATGTTTCCTCTTTGGACTGCCTTCAATTTCTAAGCAATGTTTTCATTCATTGATTAATTCCTTTGAAAGTCGTAAAACACTGTATTTTTAAAATTTGAGTATAGTCCAAAAGCTAGAGACACTGTCTTAGACTCCTAGTCACTATCTAGGACTCGGAGGAGTAAAATGATAAATTTAAGGTCACAATCTTCTTTATTAAACTAAATTTTTTGGGTGAGCTTGGAAAAGCCAATTAACCTGGTCTTTTTTTAATTAGATCATTTACCAACCCACTGACCTGAAAGTCACAAAACAGAACTAGACAATTCCCCCCCACACACACAAGCAAGTTAAGCTCTTGAATGTCCCTTTCCTCATCTTTTACATGGGAACAGCAGCACTTGTACTCTGAATCACAATGTGAAAACACTTAATAACATAAAGAATGGCCCAGCAATTCCGCCCCTAGGTATAGACCTCAGAGAGATGAAGACAGCTGTCCACACCAACACTTGTACAAGATGCCCAGGGCAGCTTTATTCCTGATGGCCAAAGAGTGGAAACAAAAAAAAAAACAAAGAGTGGAAACAATACAAACGTCCATCCACAGTGTCCCTGCACAAATCAAGGGTGGTATAGCTACACAATGGAATATTATTTGCCATAAAAAGAAAGTATTGAAGTATTATTGATACATGCAACCACATGGGTGAAATCCACAAATACTAAGCTGAGTGAAAGAAGACAGTCATAAAAGAGCTTATATTGCATGGTCCCGTTTATGGGAAATCCAGAATAGGCAAAACTATAAAGACAGAAAGTAGATTAGGAGTTGTGCAGGCTTGGGGGAGATGGGAGCTTGGGACCTGGTAGCTTACATGTGGGAGGTTCTTTTGGGAATAATACAAATGTTTAAAATCAATTGTGATAAATAAAATAAAAATATAATATAATATAATACAATATAATATAATAAAAAAATAAAATAAAAAAATAAATTGTGGTGATAGGGGTAAAACTCTGAATCAACTGAAACCCATTGAATTGCAAACTGGGTGATTGGCATGTGAATCACAGCTCAGTAAAGCTTTTTAAAAGGAAAGCATTTATATGATAATTTTTAGGCTTAAGGGTTGCTGATCTAGGGATCCAAAAGGCACACAGGGGCACTTCCTATACTTGGATAAGCACCCAAGTCACCTGGGGATCTTGCTAAAAGGCAGATTCTGATTCACTAGGTCCTGGGTGGGGCCTGAGATTTGGCAGTTTTAACAAATTCCCAGTGAAGCAGAGGCCACTGCCCCTGGATCCTGTTTTTGAAGGATGTAAAAGACATAGAAAATAGTCTTTTATTTACTTATTTATTTAGAAAATTTGAACAAGAATTGGTGAGACATCAGCCAGAAAATTTTCAGAAGATATGTTTGAGGGGCATCTGGGTGGCTCAGACAGTTAAGCGTCTGCTTTGGGCTCAGGTTGTGATCATCAGGTTCTAGGACTGGCCCCACATCCAGGCTCCCAGCTCAGCAGGGAGTTTGCTTCTCCCTCTGCCTCTCTCCCCTGCTCGTGCTCTTTGTCTCTGTCTCTGTCTCTCCCTCTGTCTTTCTCTCAAAAGAATAAATGAAATCTTAAAAAAAAAAAAAAAAAGATATGTTTGAGAGGTGTGTGTACAAACTTCAAGTGCTATACAATTTTGTGAGGCTTGTTCAAGTTCCAGTAGTTAGAACTCTCTAAGAAAATGACCATCACATCTTTCAAGCCCTGACTCAGTACTGACTTATTTTGGCCATTGTTTCCTGACTGTCTTTATTCTAAGCCAACAATCTTTTCCTAGCTTCATCAGTCTCAGGTATAAAAGTCACAGGATGTGGGCGTGCCTTTGATCTCCAGTTGTTTTCCCATAGGGCCATCCTGCTCCTAATTAAGGAGGCAGGCAGTTCACAATGGAGAGTTAGGGTCTTATCTAGGTGTAAAAGTTGACATAGGGAAACCTTCAAAGATTTTCATAGCTCTTAGTAAGTGAACATTGTTACAAATGTCTATCACTTGGGTGCCTGGGTGGCTCAGTTGGTTAGGCAATGCCTTCAGCTCAGGTCATGATCCCCAAGTCCCGGGATTGATTCCCCGGGCATCGGGGTCCCAGCTCCACGGGGAGTCTGCTTTTCCCTTCTCATGTTCTCTCTCACTCCCTCTCTCTCTTTCTCAAATAAAAATCTTTCAACAATAACGACAGAAAACAAATGTCTATCAATAAATGACTGAGGAGATTGCTTAGGGCTCGGGACACAGGACGGTGATCACATTACATCCCCGTGACTGACAGAATTCACCCAGCATTGTGGCACATCACATGTTTCCTTGACTTTTGAATGCAAACAAATTTCCTGAGGATGTCTGTGGATGCAAGAATGAGTTAAACAGGAATATTTATATATTTCTATGTCTAATGTATTATTTAAAAAAATCTAATTTTAGCATCTCTCAAGATCCCAGGTTTTACCAAGAACTGAATAGTACCAACTCAGAAGCTTTAAAAGAAGTTTCATGAACTCTGTGACACACCCAACAACCTCTGCGTACTTTGGAGATCTTCAGTTCTTGTCAAGACCCTTGTATTGTCTTAACTTCCTCCAAACGTTCTGGATGATGGGAGCCAGGAGAAAGGCATGACCCTGCAAATCCACGCTGCTGCAGCTAGAAAGAGTCCATTGTAGACAGCCCCCGGCTCTGGATGCAGAGAATACAGCTGTTCACCGCCAAAGTGAGCTCTTCATCTGCAGGGGCCCTGAGAAGCCACTAAGTGACAAGCAGCTTTGATGTAGACATCACCCCCCACGCCCAAAGAGCTATTTGTTTGGAGTCAGGGGTGGGAGAGGGAAGACGTTTGTCTGTGGGGATGTCCTGCTATCATATTTTTGCTTCTTGCACCGCGATCGCCAGGAGTTAAGGTAGAAGCGATTACCCTGGCACTTTCAAAGGGAAGTTCCTTCTGAAACCAGATCCTTCTTGGCAGTGTCCTGACATGCCTTTATTAGGGTTGATGGGAAAATCTGCTGAGGGTTTAGCTCACTTTCACAGACCTTTCTGGCCTGAAATGGAGAGAAACCAGACAGAGGTCTGAGCTCCAGCCGGTGAGGTTGCCAGGGACCCTGGGAGAGCTTCACGACGTTGGTGGAACACTTCACCCCAGGATAAAGGTACATTATTTTGGAGTATTGAATTCCTGTCATGAAAACATGACTCTGAGAAGCAGCTCAAAAATGAGGCACTTGGGCCATGGCTGAGAAATAAAAGTGTGTCTTAAAGCTCATCCAAATCTGGGGAGACCCAGAGTGCAGGACTCTGTATAACAAAATTTTCCCCAACAACGTTCCTATAAATTCACTGACAAATGTTTCAGTGATCTGTAAACATCTGTATACTTATGGATTTAGGTGATCCCCATAAAATTTCATCTTAGTTTTTGCCTAAGCATTAAAGAATAATGTGCTTCCTGTAGAGGGAATCCCATGTATAGGGACTTCTGGTATAGGGAGTTCTCCACTGTAAGTCACTTGGTAAATGTGTTGCTCATAGATCTAGGATTACAGTGTGTTCACCGTGCCTTTGAGCACTGAGCCCCGCCATCCGGAGCCCCACTAAAGAGGTTCAATTGCTGGGAATGTTGGGACAGCCTCATTATAAACCAGAGCTGTCCCACTCAGACTTAGCTTTAAGAAAAAAAAAAAGAAATCTCATAGTACAGAGTGAAAAATCAGCAGTTTGGGGAAATTGAAGACTCTTACTCCTTTTCTGCTGGGGCAGCCTCAGTATAGTACAGAAAATGGAATTTGGTATCTTATAATGGTCTGGCAAAAAAACAAAACAAAACAAAATCCAACAAAACAACAAAAACAAAAGCAAACAAACAAAAACCAAATCAAACCAACCAAAAAATTTTGTACTACTTCCTTTGTCCAGCTGTCCTGCTTGAGGTTGGCCACCAGGCTGACAGCCCTGCGGGAAGTAGGCATCTCAGGAGCGGGACCATGGAGTCACAGCTATTTCAACAAAGACACACTGCCTGGGGGCAGAAGCAGGGCCTGGTGTAGGGCCTGGGAGGGCCGCAGCTGGGCAGTCACCTTGGACGTCCCCCATGTGCCCATCTGAGAGGCCGTGAAGCCACTCGGCAAAGTGGCGGCTGGCAGTTTGGCAGAGCCAGTGGCCTGGGGAAGAGCAGATGGTCCAAGAGAAAATGTGCTCCCTCGGGGGCTACTGCAGGAGGTGTCATTACTCCTGGAGTGCATCTAAGGTAATTCCATGGAAAATAGTTTCAATAAAGCTTGTGTGCATCTGTTACTGCCCACCTCATCTCGTCACCACACATTTCAGAGAGATAGATGGTGTTTGCATGACATGCCTAAAATACATAAAATGTTCCCTTGAATTTAACTTTTGAAATTAATAACAGAGCACTATGCATTCTCGCAGTGGAAGCTGCCCGACATAGGACAGACAGCAGCTTTGGTGTGGAAGACAGAGACTGTGGGGGTCCCAGGACAAAGGCAAGAGCGCAGTCCTTCAGAAACCATGAGGCGGCTGTGTTGTGGTGGGGGAGAATGCTGATGACCTGGTTCCAGTCTGAGTCCCGTCACTCACCAGTCATAGGGACTCTCTGGCAAGTCACCTAGTCTCCCTGAAGCTCATTGTCATGCTCTGAACTTGGGGATGTTTTTGACCCTGGAGGGGTGGTATAAGGTAAGCTGTGTGAATACTCTCTCAACAATACAGCCCCGTGTGATTTGTGAGATGCCATCTTTCCAAAGCGGTGGTCATAGTCATCAACTGTAAACCATGCATCATCATAAATGTTACTGACAAAGTTATTAAGCACCTAATGTATACAACATAAGGGGCTAAGGAACGGGAAAACAATGGTTTCAAACATGGTCACTGCCCTCAAGGAGCTTGTGGTCTACTTAGTGAGGAAGAATACATTGCCACCCTCATTATAACACGATAAATA